>OY992884.1:65721098-65783598 GCA_963921405.1 Cepaea hortensis
ATATAAATTAGGATCTCCGTCTGTCTGTCTGTCTGTCCGTATGTCTGTATGTCCGTCTGTCCTTTATGCGCTCGCGAACGGCCCATCCGATTGAGATGACATTTTCTACACGCCTTCCTTTCATTCCAGAGATGCCAACTGTCGTATTTTTTTTTCTTCTTCCTCCTCCTCCCTCCTCCCTCCTCCCCCTCCCAAAATACGTACGTCCAGGAAATGGTCTTCTACATAGACACTTCTCTCTGAGGTCCGCGATAACATATTAACCTGGTGGGATGGCAATCAATCATCCTACTACCTCCTCCCTCCTCCTCCCTTCTCCCTCTTCCTCCTCCCTCTTCCTCCCTCCGCCTCCTCCCTCCTCCCACTCTACTCCTCCTTCCTCCTCCCTCCTCCTTCTCCTCCCTCCTTCTCCCTCTTCCTCCTCCCTCTTCCTCCCTCTTCCTGCTCCCTCCGCCTCCTCCCTCCGCCTACTCTCTCCTCCTCCTCCCTCCTCCTCCCTCTCCCTCCTCCTACTCCCTTCTCCTCCTCCTCCTCCTCCTCCTCTCTCCTCCTCCCTCCTTCTCCCTCTTCCTCCTCCCTCCTCCTCCCCCTCCTCCTCCACCCTACTCCTCCCTCCTCTTCCTAATCCCTCCTCCTCCCTCCTATTCCTCCTGTCTCCTCCTCCCTCCTTCTCCCTCCTCCTTCTACCTCTTCCTCCCTCCTCCTTCTCCCTCCACCTCTCCTCCTCCTCCCCTCCCTCCTCCCTCTCCCTCCTCCCTTCTCATCCTCCCCCACCTACGTTCTCCTCCTCCCTTCTCCCTCCTCCTCCCCCTCCCTCCTCCCCCTCCTCCTCCTCCTTCACCCTCCTCCCTCCTCCTCCTCCTCCTTCACCATCCTCCCTCCTCCTCCTCCCTCCTCCTTATCCTCCCTCCTCCCTCCTCCTCCCTCCTCATCCCTCTTCCTCCTCCTCCCTCCTCCTTCTCCCCTTTCCCCCCTCTTTCTCTTAATCCCTCCTCCTCCCTTCTCCTCCCTCCTATTCATCCCTACTCCTCCTCCTCCCTCCTCCTCCTCTCTCCGCCTATCTCTTCCTCCCTCCTCCTCCCTCCTCTCTCTTCCTCCTCCCTCCTCTCTCTTCCTCCTCCCTCCTCCTCCCTCTTCCTCCTCCTCCTCCCTCCTCCTTCCTCCTGCTCCCTCCTCCTCCTCCCTTCTCCTTCCTTCTCCTCCTCCCCCTCCTACCCCTCCCTCCTCCCCCTCATCCGTCTTCCTCCCTCCTCCTTCTTCCTCCCTCCTCCTCCCCCTCCTCCCCCTCCTCCTCCCTCTCCTCCTTATCCCTCCTCCTCCATTCTCCTCCTCCCTCCTCCTCCTCCTCCTCCCTCCTCCTCCTCTCTCCGCCTATCTCTTCCTCCCTCCTCCCTCTTCCTCCTCATCTTTTTTTGCTTAAGAAGTTACTGTAGTCATGCAGGTGATTAGAAAGAGTTTTCATTAAAAATAATGGATGGTGTGTGGAAGAACGTTCTTTTAAGTTACTTTTTTTGTTGTATGAATTTAATGAAGCCGGACAGGGTCAGGCAGCAGATAGACAGACAGATAGACAGTCGGGAACAGGAACTTATATGACTACTTATATAAATTAAATGAGATGCTTCACACCAGGAGCTGTGCGATGCCGGGCCAGGTCAGACAGACAGACAGACAGACAGACAGACAGATAGTCGGTAACGGGAACTTATATGACTACTTATATGAATTAAATGAGATGCTTCCCACCAGGGACTGGGCGAAGCCGGGCAGGGTCAGGCAGACAGATAGACAGACAGATAGACAGGCAGATAGACAGTCGGGAACGGGAACTTATATGACTACTTATATGAATTAAATGAGATGCTCCACACCAGGAGCTGGGCAATGCCGGGCCGGGTCAGACAGACAGACAGACAGACTGACAGACAGACAGACAGTCAGTCGGTAACGGGAACGAGAACTTATATGACTACTTATATGAATTAAATGAGATGCTCCCCACCAGAGTCTGGGCGAAGCCGGGCCGTGTCAGCTAGTCTTATATATAAAAAAGGATCTCCGTCTGTCTGTCTGTCTGTCTGTCTGTCCGTATGTCCGTCTGTCCTTTATGCGCTCGCGAACGGCCCATCCGATTGAGATGAAATTTTCTACACGCCTTCCTTTCATTCCAGAGCAGCCAACTGTCGTAGTTTTTTTTTCTTCTTCCTCCTCCTCCCTCCTCCCTCCTCCCCCTCCCAAAATACGTACGTCCAGGAAATGGTCTTCTACATAGACACTTCTCTCTGAGGTCCGCGATAACATATTAACCTGGTGGGATGGAATTATCAATCATCCTACTACCTCCTCCCTCCTCCTCCCTTCTCCTCCTCCTCCCTCTTCCTCCCTCCTCCTACCCTCTTCCTCTTCCCCTCCTCCCTCTCCCTCCTCTTCCTCCTCCATCCTCCTCCCTCTTCCTCCTTTTCCTCCCTCTTCCTGCTCCTTCTTCCTCCCTCCTCCCCCTCCTCCTTCCTCCTCCACCCTCTCCGCCTCCTCCCTCCTCCTCCTCCCTTCCTCCTCCTCCTCCCTCCTCCTCCTCTCTCCTCCTCCCTCTACCTCCTCCCTCCTCCTCCCTTCACATTCCTCCTCCTCCCTCCTCTCTCTTCCTCCTCCCTCCTCCTCCCTCTTCCTCCTCCTCCTCCCTCCTCCTTCCTCCTGCTCCCTCCTCCTCCTCCCTTCTCCTCCCTTCTCCTCCTCCCCCTCCTACCCCTCCCTCCTCCTCATCCGTCTTCCTCCCTCCTCCTTCTTCCTCCCTCCTCCTCCCCCTCCTCCCCCTCCTCCTCCCTCTCCTCCTTATCCCTCCTCCTCCATTCTCCTCCTCCCTCCTCCTCCTCTCTCTACCTCCTCCCTCCTCCTCCCTTCACATTCCTCCTCCTCCCTCTTCCTCCTCATCCCTCCTCCTCCTCTATCCTCCTCCCTCCTCCTCCTCCTCCCTCTACCTCCTCCCTCCTCCTCCCTTCACATTCCTCCTCCTCCCTCTTCCTCCTCCTCCCTCTCATCCTCTTCCCTCCTTCTCCTCCCTCCTCCTTCTCCCTCTTCCTCCTCCCTCTTCCTCCCTCCGCCTCCTCCCTCCTCCCACTCTCTACTCCTCCCTCCTCCTTCTCCTCCCTCCTCCTCCTCCCTCTTCCTCCCTCTTCCTGCTCCCTCCGCCTCCTCCCTCCGCCTACTCTCTCCTCCTCCTCCCTCCTCCTCCCTCTCCCTCCTCCTCCCTCTCCTCTTCCTCCTCCTCCTGCGATCTCCTCCTCCCTCCTTCTCCCTCTTCCTCCTCCCTCCTCCTCCCCCTCCTCCTCCACCCTACTCCTCCCTCCTCTTCCTAATCCCTCCTCCTCCCTCCTATTCCTCCTGTCTCCTCCTCCCTCCTCCTCCCTCCTCTTCCCTCCTCCACCTCCCTCTTCCTCCTCCCTCCTCCATTTACCCAAGACAGACAGACATACAGATAGTCGGGAACGGGATCTTATATGACTACTTATATGATTTAAATGAGATGCTCTCCACCATGGGCTGGGCCGGGTCAGACAGACAGACAGACAGACAGACAGATAGATAGACAGACAGACAGACAGACAGTCGGGAACGGGAGCTTATATGACTACTTATATGAATTAAATGAGATGCTCCCCACCAGAGTCTGGGCGAAGCCAGGCCGTGTCAGCTAGTAAATTATAACGAAAAATGGAAAACTAAATAATATTAAGTAAGCAGCCGATTTCACACTAAAAAAACGGAAATGCGCTGGAATGAAAGGCAGACGTGTAGAAAATTTCATCTCAATCGGATGGGCCGTTCGCGAACGCATAAAGGACAGACATACAGACAGACGGAGATTGCCTTTTATATATAAGATTAAATCACTAAATTATAAAGTGCGAAGTGACTAGACCGCAGTTATTATGTTTACTTTACAGTGTTTGATATTTGACTTACATGATTTTCCTCGATCACTGCAAAAGAATTCCATGCGCCGGTAAATGGTTTCAGACATGTATTGCAACATTTGGCAAGATTCAAAGACCTTTTCCAGACACAGTTTACCAGTTTTGTAGTCGCTGGTGATGTACATGAAGGCATATGTAAAGTTTCGTGAGAATAGGAAAGAAATATAGTACACAGACATATTACTAGGGGAAACCTTTGAGGCTACCCTACCAAGACTGCTCATAAATAAATTCATATGAATTGTTTGGTGCTCATAAAAGTAGAAGAAAGAAGTGGATAGTTAGTTAGTTAGTTAGTTAGTCAGTCAGTTAGTTAGTCTGTTAGTTAGTTAGTTAGTCAGTCAATCAGTTAGTTTGCCTGTCAACAACTCATGTGTAAGGCATCATCAGATTACTTCTCTCGCACCACACAAGAAACTTGCAAGTCGTGTGAGAGGAAATAAATGATACATGTTATTGCCGTTGGCTCTTCACAAGTACATAACAGTCGCTATCAAAACCACACACAAAGCCACAGAATTGCCTATCTAGTTTCTAAACCCTAATGCTAATTCTATCTATTTGGTTACAAAAATCTCCTATCAATACTACAACGAGGTGCCCGCTACAAAGTCAGTCCCCAGTCTGACTAGCTTGCTCTCGTGGTTACACACCACGCGGAAGGACCTTGAGGTGTCCTTCGGCTTTCCGCGTGCCGTTCTGATTGGCACGCTTACATTAGCTGTTTTCGGTTGATTTGCAATCGTGGCTATCATGTAGGCGCCGTGATTCTGTCGTGACCAGAGTGCTAACTATCTGGTCACCGTCTCCGTGCCTCATGAGAGAACTAGTTAATAGTTCTCCATTCTATCCCCTACCCTGCCCTTATCTCGGGCAATGTATCCTCTCTAATCTAAATGAGGTTGACCACATCCCGGTGGTGTTCTATCTTGAGGCAGACCTCTGGCCTCGTATTCCAGTCTTTGACACACACCCTCCCCTCCTGTGTTGCGTCATCAACTTTGACTCATTGGTTGTGACGCAAGAGGTTTCTAAAAAATTAGTGTATCTAATTTTTGTCAAAGACTGTAGATAACCTGGCTTTGGGCTACTCAATAGACTTCTACTGCCTAATGTCACAATGTCGTATCACTTTACTTGGTTACTGGCAATCGCCACAAACTTGTTTGGTTGGCGTGAGCCTTATTCTCAATCGCAATATTATATTAATTAGAGGTATGTCTGAACCAGACCGTTGTCTATTAAGACCTGCCCTCAAATAGTAAATTAACTCACTACCCATACAAAGTTGACTTTCTTAGGGTCAACACATGAATTGCTTCATGTCCCCCATATAATATTAAACAACCATTACACAAGCTGTGTGCGACAGGCTTTACCTATCTCGCTTTCGCGTGTAAAGTTATCTTTCACTGTTAAGTTAGTGTTTCGTTGTCTATTATGTCCCCTGACCCGGAGTTATCTCCCTTTGATCTATAAAATATGTATGCAATTTATATGTTTGTTTTTTCTGGTTGTTTGCGTGTTCGGATGTAATTATTAATATAATCTAACTTCTAACATGTGTATCTAACTATCATGTGTATGTAAGTAAGTTTTCAAGTGCCATAATTCGGTTGAATGAGGCCACAAAGAAGTGTATCACACTAATCAGTGACTACGTCTCCGTCTTATGGGACTTAAAATATTTTCTCTAAGATCTACACTAAACTACACACAACACATTCATCACAGCACAACAAAGAAATCACACATTTGACGCAGACAAAAAATAAAAAGTCGCGTTGAGCGGCAGAAAAATCCGCTGACCGATATCACTCTCTCTTGTATAATTTACATTCGCTCTCACTTTCACACTTCTGTCACACCTATTTCACTTTCACACATCTGTCACACATTTTCCACTTTCACATTTCTGTCACACATTTTTCACTTTCACATTTCTGTCACACATCTTTTACTCTCATAGTTATTTAAAAACCTTGGAGTGACACTGTACAAGTTTAGCTCAGTTTGCAAAAAGTTGAGCTCAATGACTGTGCGTAAATCGCTGCACGAGTCATGTATTTACAATATATTTACATGTAAGAAAAAGGGTTGATGGTTTGTACCCTGGTATTATTCACCACTATATTCTATTACAATAATATTCTAATTAATGACATACTAATACTAGTTCTATAAATATATATTCAATGTGTTACCTATTTTAATCTATCTGTCACATTAATCCTCAAACATTAATCTTTAGCTGTGGACATTAATCCTCACACAAGCTTACATTACTCCTAATATTTATCTAATTTAAGGGATGTAATCTAGTTAGTTAGTTAGTCGACAGATCATCCTCGTTGCACATCGGACCATTCAGTCCATAAGTGCTCGGATCCCCTCCTCAGCAAATCCCGCAGCGTGTAGCGGCTAACGACGCCAGTTCTGTGTTGGTTTATCAATCTTCTTTGGCTTCCTGCGTAGTGTTCTTGTTTGGCCACCCCTCTTTTAATTTGCTGCTCTCGCAGTCTGGCCATTGTTGTAGATTCACAGTCATCACTTGGTTCTTGCAAAAGTCTCACTTCTCGTAGAGCATTCAGAATGTCAGCCTGGTCCATGGCGCGTCCGCCCTCCACAGTAGCCTCACCTGCGAGCTTGTCAGCCCGCTCATTTCCTTGTACTCCCGCATGCCCTGGCACGAAGATGAAACTAATCTTTGCCAGCCGAGACCGCTCCAGAGGCAGCAACCATTCTCTTCGGATCGACCTGTCCTCTATCCTCTTGATCATGTTCATTGAGTCGCTAAGGAAACAAGCCCTAGTGAATGTCTGTGTCTCGAGCCATGTTATTGCTTTACTTACTGCCATGACTTCCATGGTCAGGCTACTTGTGGTTTCAGTGAAAGCACCAGAGTCCTCCTTCACAATTCTCCCTCCGGCCCGAGCTGTAAAGGCCCATGAGCTTCTCACATGTCGGACGACCGACCCATCTGTGTAGATGACCGCGTCACTGTCTAGCGAATTCTCGAAAATCAACGCTTGTACTTCAGCCTCCACAGCAGCCGGATTTTCTTGTCTGCATTTTCTATCTAGTTGGATGCAAACTGAAAAGGATGTGCAGAAGTCTGTTGGCACTTGCACCCACTCCTCGCCAGGTTCTAAGTCCTCAAGTGAACACACCTGTTGAAGAATGTCTTCGGCTTGACCCATCCACGACCGTCCTCTTTTTAACCTGCTGCCCTTCACCTTCCTAATTTCACTATGCAGTGGATTATGTGCACTATGCAAGGGATGTAATCTAACTATTTAAAATGAAATTGATGTGAGATGAGTTATGTACCTTTGTGAAATGGGTAATGTGAAATGTAATAAGTTACGTACCTTTCTAACATGGGTGATGTTAAATCTAACACAATTATAACTAATGTTTTTAAGTGAACAAACTATATGATTGATATTCTTAATCTAAATGGTGTGAATGATGTATTTTTACTTGTATAATCTATTTATCCTATTACGGTGTTAAACTAATTATAATACTAAATGATAATGTTTGTTAACTGGATTGGATGATTAAAATGGAATGAACTTAAATGAAATGAAACAAAGTAAAATGTAATAAACTAAATGTTACTATCACTATCTAAATTTATTATTGTAGTTTATAATTAGTTGTTATGTTTAAGTTATTATCCTATTCTACTTTTAAGCTAAATAAGTGGGTAAATTAATAATGTATCTAAAGTAAAAAAAAATGAAAACTATTATATTATCTAAATCTAAATATAAATTAAATGACATAATCTACATATAATTTATGACTATATTAAAACGTTATAATACATATCACAATGAGTATTTATATACATGGTATTTAAATACCTCAGGTTAGTCGTTGCCCTTAATGTTCAGAAAATGCTTTCATTGGCATACTATCTATACAATTGTCCTGGGTATATGAAATACATCACATAGTCACACTTGTGTCTTATGGGTATTGCACCTGTAGAGTTCGCTTGTGTCGTAGACCACTGTTTTCGCGTCTGTATTCATGTATTGTTCTGACACTGTTTTTCTTTGCTTAATACAACTGATTCACTGGAACACATATGGAGCTTAGCAAGTAATGAGCTGTCCTCGTTCACAAAGTGATATCTTAGTTCTCAGAGCAAAGTTCTTAATTTGGATGTCTACGGACACATAGTAATCAGTGTTCTTCGTACCTAGTTCAGCACATAATGTCTATGTATTTGTAACATATTTTACATAGAATATTTTACTGTACTAAGTTAACATCTATTACTCTACACTCTTATGTGGCATCTCTGGTATTTCTACCTCAGATGGTCGACTAAGGGTATCAGCCAAGATGTTATCCTTACCCTTGATATACTCTATACTAAAGGTGTAATTTTGTAGTATTAGCGACCACCTAGATATACGGTCATTCCGATGCACACCACTCTGTATGACCGTGATTGGGGAGTTGTCAGTCTGGACAATGAAGTGAACACCTGCCAGATATCGATGGAGCTTCCTCACCGCATAGATGACGCTTAGGGCTTCCAACTCTGATATGGAATATCTGGACTCAGTAGGTGTGATCTTACGGCTCACGTAGCAAATCGGGTGGAAGATGCCATCATAAAATTGGCCTAATACTGCAGCGATGGAGATTCTGCTGGCATCTGTCCTAAGATAATAAACGAGCCTAGGATTAGGCAAGCGGAGAATTGGTACATTACTAAAAAGGATTTTCAATTTTGACCATGCAGAAATTAATAATGCATCTTTGACATCCAATTTTACAGATGCTTTTAACACATTGGAAAATACACTTGTAATTTCCGCTAAATTTGGTATGAATTTCCTATAGTAATTTACTAACCCCAAAAGGCTTCTGACCTGCTTCTTAGTGGTAGGCATGGTCAGGTTCATAATTTTGGTAATAATTTTATTGTCAGTCTTTAGTTGACCTTGAGAAATGACATGACCCAAAAACTCAATTTCTTTAAGGCCCAATTCGACTTTGCTCGGTTTGACAGTGAGACCGAAGAGTCACAACCTATCAAAGACATGTCTTAGTTTCAGTAAGTGTGTTGTCCAGTCATCAGTATGGACACATATATCATCTATATAGGTTACTGTATTCGTCACTCCATGAAGTAGATCTCTAGTTAAGCGTACGAAAGTGGCAGGAGCATTTCGAAGTCCGAAAGGAAGAAAACGCCACTCGTATAGTCCTAAAGGTGTTGAAAAAGCAGTAAGATGGATGGATTGAGACTGCATAGGGACCTGCCAATATCCCTTAGTAAGATCTAGTTTAGAAAAGATTTTGGAGGTGGACATGTCAAGAATAAGATCTTCGCAGGAAGGAATTGGCTCTGCGTCGATCTTAGTGACTTGTTGAGTTTTCGATAGTCCACACAGAGACGAATTGTAGAGTCCTTTTTCTTAACTAGGACGATTGGAAAAGAGTACTCAGAAGTGGATTTCTGGATGATCCCACTAGCTTCTAAATTAAGAATTTCCTTATTTAGATTTTCCCTATAGCTAAGTGGGATTGAGTACGGCCTGCATTTAATAGGCTTAGAGTCTGAAAGAAGAATGGAGTGTTCGATTCTGTCCGTCCTACCTGGAATGTCAGAAAATATGTCTTTGTATTCCGTCACTAATTCTACTAATTGTCGTCGTTGACTGTCTGTTAGTCCCTGTTCTATCTGTATGCTATCTAATGTGGCAGTCTTGTCCACAATAGGAACGGGTAGTTCCATTCCGTCGTCGTCTACCTGATTCAGTACAGTGGTGGTACTAAATGCGTATTCTGTATTCTCGCTAGATGTATGGATATCGTCGGATATGCCAGTCTCGCTAACTAGTGTAGTTGCGTTGTGTATGTCTGTCGTCTGATCACTAGATGTGTGTGCACTTTGTTCGTCTGTCTCTACTTCTGTCTGTTGTCGTGAAAAGTAAGGTTTCAGCATGTTGACATGGAATATCTTTAAGTGTCTGTTTATTGATATTTCATAGTCAACATCTGAAAGTTGTTGTATCACTTTGAAAGGCCCTTGCCATGAAGTTAACATTTTATTATGCTTGTCTGGTAGTAGCACCATTATGTATTGACCAGTTTCAAGTGTTATGGGTCTAGCACCTTTGTTAGGACTGTGATGTCCGAGGATATCTTCACTGTTTACTGGAGTGAAACCATTCTTCTCCTCCCAGACAGATATTTCTTCATCTGTACAGTGCTTTAGCTGGGGCAGACACCCAAGAATTAACTCAGCACAAGGGTTGTCTAGTATTGCACAAGTAAAGGTACCAGAAAGGAACGGGGTGTTTATACGGGCTCTTGCCAGAGGATAGGTTTCTATATTACCAGAAAACGTTCGGCATTTTACAGAGTCACCAGTATAATCCTTTGGATTAACAAGTTCCTTTTTC
The DNA here is from genome assembly GCA_963921405.1 of Cepaea hortensis. Classification (NCBI taxonomy): domain Eukaryota; kingdom Metazoa; phylum Mollusca; class Gastropoda; order Stylommatophora; family Helicidae; genus Cepaea; species Cepaea hortensis. Next base: position 65,731,504 of record OY992884.1, read on the forward strand.
ACACCAATAATAGAGCTCCCACTGTCTAGCAAACATCGGCATGGCTTATCATTGACCAACGCAGAGTGAAACAATAGATTGCCTCTGGAGGCTATAACTGCATTTGCATTCTCTACGGAGGATGTTACAAAATGCCCACATTCTAATTTTCCGTCTGCATGAAATTGGTGACATTGGACACAATTGTCAAAGCTTAATACGTCGTTCACACAACACACATCTTCAGATTGCTTGAAAGGTAATACATTCTCAACTTCACACTCAGTCTCACTACCACTATCAGAAGATGTATCAATCAAAATAGCATTGTTGGCTTTCATACGTTGGCGGCCCTGACACTTATTTGAATAATGGCCGTAGCTGGAACAAAAGAAGCATTTGATTGCACGCCTGTATGCAGATCTTTTGTTTTGTTGCTTCTTGATAACATTTTCCAGATGCGCCGGATAGTTTGGCGATTTGTCACACATGGAATAAATGTCATGCAAAAGTTGACAATAAATACATTTTGATACTTTCCTATCTTTTGTGTCGATTTTCTGAAAGGGTTTTCTCTTACTTTGATAATTTTTTGGTTGGTCTTTCACAAAGGAAACTACTTCAGAGTCATTTGAGGTTTTAAAAATATCTCTGTTAGAAGAAAAATATGCAGACCCTTTCTTTTCGAACTGCTCTATGTTCTCAATGTCTGACTGCTGTAGAAATTTAGCAAAAGGAGATGGTATAGTGGATATGACTTTATCCATGGCTATTAAATTTTTCAGTCTATCAAAGTCTTTTCCTATGTTAGCTGCCTTAAGCCATCTATTTAGTACACTCTGAACATTTGAGACGTAGTCAATGAAAGTCTCACTAGGTTTAGGTTTCAAATTTGAGAACTGAACCTGATACCCAGGGGCATCAAGTAAAAAGTGTTGCATTATTCTATCATGGATGTATTGATAGTTAGATCTAAGTTCAGTTGGTATAGTTTCTATCACTTTAAGGGGCTCACCACTTAGGTTCTTCATATAAATCATAGCCCACATGTCTATTGGAACTTGGTGATATTTAAACTGATACTCGACATTTTCTGTCCAGGCTGATATTGAATCTTCTTTACAATATGGTTTGATAATATTTTTGTATTTGTTGAACTTATTTTCTTCTTGTTGACTTTTAAGTTAAGTGGCAGAGATCTCTGCGTGTGAGTCTACATCCATCTCTTTCATCTTTACTTGTGTCTCTGATTCTACTTGTATTTGTTTTTCCTTAACTCTTGCCATTTCATCTATCTCTTTTTGCTTTAATTCTTTCTCCTGATCTAATTGCTTCTGTTTTAATTCTAGTTCTTTCTGTTTAATTTCCTTATCATGTTCTAACTGTTGTTGCTTAATTTGTAATTCTTTTTGTTTTGTTATCTCAGCTAGTTGTGCTATTTCTTTTTGATGCTCTCTTTCTCGAGCGCGTTCGTCTCTCTCTGCATCTTTTGCTTCTTTAAATTTCTTATCAGCATATTCTTCTAGCTCTTTACCTGTGTATTGCATTTCTTTGCCTGCTTTTACGAAGTCAGCTAAAGTAGCCATGATGTTAGGTAAATAGCTAGCGTTGACCTACACTGAATTTTTTTATTCACTTAATTTTCTTTAATATGTTATATTTGTTAATATCTGAGCACTGCAAATTGTACTCTTTGTGTATAACCTGAAAAATTTAGTCCTGCAAAAAACAGAGCACAAAAGTATGCTAATGCATCACAAGCTGAAAAAGAGATGCACTATTAATCACAATGCATGCAAAATATGTAGGTTTTACTCAACTTAATGTTCCCGAGAACAAGGAACACACTCCGGTAACACAGGTCACCTTGTTTGGCGTTTCAGTATCGCCACGAGTTCTCTATCTAGGTCACCTGTTTGGCACTTCGGCATACACACCAATCTTATAATCAGCTGTTGTTCACCCTGGTTTACAGAGCAGCAACAATTACCAAATAGCAAACGACATATTATTAGACAATTAGACACAATGACAATGACATGCCCACGAACAAAACAGAATATAGTTTACTTAATATTAAATTGTCAATGTCCTGTCTTCGTTCTAACCGTATATGCCTTTCGTCACTAACCTAGTTTAATCTATGCAAGTGTTGTGCAGACCAGTCTAATTTGCCTGGCTGAAAATAGTGCCATCGTGACGGTAAACACAAGAAAAAGTACCAAAAACAAATTTAATAACTGCTTTGAAATAAACGAAAATATATTAGTATTGTTTAAATAAACAAATATATTCAATTACTAACTCAAATAAATAAATAATAGGTACTATAAAGCACTGATTCAGGCGGGCAGCAGTTTACCGATTTGTAAACATTCAGATGCTGATTGCCATTGGCGTAACCCAACTGCTTGTCAATCGTGCTACGTCAGAGGCGCAGCGCTATTTTTAGCTTGCAAAAATCGATAATGTTGCTGGCTGTGTATCGCTCCGCCAAGAATCATTTTTGATAGTTATTCATAATAAATAAATAATTACATGAATAAATAACAGAAAATAATAATATCAATACTTACAACTTTGAAGAAACACATGACTTAAGTATATAATATTTTACTATACATAAATAAGCATTATTTCGTCACGATAGGCACAGTTTCGTTAGCAACTTGTCCTAGTTCTGCACAAGTTAATCGTCACTGACACAAATTAAATCACTACTTCACTATTTGTAAACTTAGTCTAGAGCCGTGGATGAGTGTATTTGCTTGGCGCTTTCGTCCAAGCACCACTTCTGACACCACATTAATCTTTCATGTGGGTATTAGCTTGGCTCTTTCGTCCAAGCACCACTTCTGACACCACATTAATCTTTGCCTGTCAACAACTCATGTGTAAGGCATCATCAGATTACTTCTCTCGCACCACACAAGAAACTTGCAAGTCGTGTGAGAGGAAATAAATGATACATTTTATTGCCGTTGGCTCTTCACAAGTACATAACAGTCGCTATCAAAACCACACACAAAGCCACAGAATTGCCTATCTAGTTTCTAAACCCTAATGCTAATTCTATCTATTTGGTTACACAAATCTCCTATCAATACTACAACGAGGTGCCCGCTACAAAGTCAGTCCCCAGTCTGACTAGCTTGCTCGCGTGGTTACACACCACGCGGAAGGACCTTGAGGTGTCCTTCGGCTTTCCGCGTGCCGTTCTGGTTGGCACGCTTACATTAGCTGTTTTCGGTTGATTTGCAATCGTGGCTATCATGTAGGCGCCGTGATTCTGTCGTGACCAGAGTGCTAACTATCTGGTCACCGTCTACGTGCCTCATGAGAGAACTAGTTAATAGTTCTCCATTCTATCCCCTACCCTGCCCTTATCTCGGGCAATGTATCCTCTCTAATCTAAATGAGGTTTACCACATCCCGGTGGTGTTCTATCTTGAGGCAGACCTCTGGCCTCGTATTCCAGTCTTTGACATAGTCAGTTAGTTAGTTAGTTAGTTAGTTAGTCAGTCAGTCAGTTAGTTAGTCAGTTAGTTAGTTAGTTAGTTAGTTAGTCAGTAAGTCAGTCAGTCAGTCAGTCAGTTAGTTAGTTAGTTAGTCAGTCAGTCAGTCAGTCAGTTATTTAGTTAGTTAGTTAGTCTGTCAGTTCATTAGATAGTCAGTCAGTCATTCATTCAGTTAGTTAGTTAGTTAGTTAATCAGTCAGCCAGTCAGTTAGTTAGTTAGTTAGTTAGTCATTCCGTTCGTTAGATAGTCAGTCAGTCAGTCAGTCAGTCAGTTAGTTAGTTAGTTAGTTAGTTAGTTAGTTAGTAAGTAAGTCAGTCAGTCAATCTGTTAGTTAGTTAGTTAGTTAGTCAGTCAGTCAGTTCGTTAGATAGTCAGTCAGTCAGTCAGTCAGTTAGTCAGTTCGTTAGTTAGTTAATTAGTTAGTTAGTCAGTCAGTTAGTCAGTTAGTTAGTTAGTTAGTTAGATAGTTAGTTAGTAAGTCAGTCAGTCAGTTAGTTAGTTAGTTAGTTAGTTAGTCAATCAGTCAGTCAGTTAGTTAGATAGTCAGTCAGTCAGTCAGTCAGTTAGTTAGTTAGTTAGTTAGTCAGTCAGTCAGTCAGTCAGTTAGTTAGTTAGTTAGTTATTTAGTTGGTTACTTAGTTAGTTAGTTAGTCAGTTAGTTAGTTAGTTAGTCAGTCACTCAGTCAGTCAGTCAGTCAGTTAGTTAGTTAGTTAGTTAGTTAGTAAGTTGGTTAGTTAATTAGTTAGGTACTTAGTTAGTTAGTTGGTTAGTCAGTTAGTTAGTTAGTTAGTTAGTTAGTTAGTTAGTCAGTCAGTCAGTCAGTCAGTTAGTTAGTTAGTTAATTAGTCAGTCAGTCAGTCAGTCAGTTAGTTTGTTAGATGGTCAGTCAGTCAGTCAGTCAGTTAGTCAGTTAGTTAGTTAGTTAGTCAGTCAGTCAGTCAGTCAGTCAGTTAGTTAGTTAGTTAGTTAGTCAATTAGTTAGTTAGTTAGTTAGTTAGTCAGTCAGTCAGTCAGTCAGTCAGTTAGTTAGTTAGTTAGTTAGTTAGTTACTCAGTCAGTTAGTCAGTCAGTCAGTCAGTTAGCTAGATAGTCGGTCAGTCAGTCAGTGAGTCAGTCAGTCAGTTAGTTAGTTAGTTAGTTAGTTAGTTAGTTAGTCAGTCAGTCAGTCAGTCAGTCAGTTAGATATTTAGTTAGTTAGTTAGTTAGTTAGTCAGTTAGTTAGTTAGTTAGCTAGTTAGTTAGTTAGTTAGTTTAGTCTGTCAGTCATTTCGTTAGATAGTCAGTCAGTAAGTCAGTTAGTTAGTTAGTTAGTTAGTTAGTCAGTCAGTTAGTCAGTTAGTTAGCTAGTTAGTCAGTTAGTTAGTTAGTTAGTCAGTCAGTCAGTCAGTCAGTTAGTTAGTTAGTTAGTTGGTTGGTTAGTTAGTTAGTTAGTTAGTTAGTTAGTTAATTAGTTAGTCAGTCAGTCAGTTAATTAGTTAGTTAGTTAGTTAGTTGTTTAGTTAGTTACTTAGTTACTTAGTTAGTTGGTTAGACAGTTAGTTAGTTAGTTAGTTAGTTAGTCGGTCAGTCAGTCAGTGAGTCAGTCAGTCAGTTAGTTAGTTAGTTAGTTAGTCAGTCAGTCAGTCAGTCAGTCAGTTAGATATTTAGTTAGTTAGTTAGTTAGTTAGTCAGTTAGTTAGTTAGTTAGTTAGCTAGTTAGTTAGTTAGTTAGTTTAGTCTGTCAGTCATTTCGTTAGATAGTCAGTCAGTAAGTCAGTTAGTTAGTTAGTTAGTTAGTAAGTTAGTCAGTCAGTTAGTCAGTTAGTTAGTTAGTTAGTCAGTTAGTTAGTTAGTTAGTCAGTCAGTCAGTCAGTCAGTTAGTTAGTTAGTTAGTTGGTTAGTTAGTTAGTTAGTTAGTTAATTAGTTAGTCAGTCAGTCAGTTAGTTAGTTAGTTAGTTAGTTAGTTGTTTAGTTAGTTAGTTAGTTACTTAGTTAGTTGGTTAGACAGTTAGTTAGTTAGTTAGTTGGTTAGTTAGTTAGTTAGATAGTTAGTTAATTAGTTAGTTAGCTAGTCAGTCAGTCAGTCAGTCAGTTAGTTAGTTAGTTAGTTAGTCAGTCAGTCAGTTAGTTAGATAGTCAGTCAGTCATTCAGTCAGGGAGTGAGTTAGTTAGTTAGTTAGTCAGTCAGTCAGTCATTCAGTCAGTGAGTCAGTCAGTCAGTCAGTCAGTTAGTTAGTTAGTTAGTTGGTTAGTTAGTTGGTTAGTTAGTTAGTTAGTTAGTTAGTCAGTCAGTCAGTCAGTTAGTTAGTTAGTTAGTTGGTTAGTTAGTTAGTTAGTCAGTCAGTCAGTCAGTCAGTCAGTCAGTTAGTTAGTTAGTTAGTTAGTTGGTTAGTTAGTTAGTTAGTTAGTTAGTTAATTAGTTAGTCAGTCAGTCAGTCAGTCAGTTAGTTAGTTAGTTAGTTAGTTAGTTAGTTAGTTGGTTTGTCAGTTAGTTAGTTAGTTAGTTGGTTAGTTATTTAGTTAGTTTGTTAGTTAATTAGTTAGTTAGTTAGTCAGTCAGTCAGTCAGTTAGTTAGATAGTCAGTCAGTCAGTCAGTCAGTCAGTCAGTTAGTTAGTCAGTCAGTCAGTCAGTCAGTCAGTCAGTTAGTTAGTTAGTTAGTTAGTTAGTTGGTTAGTAAGTTAGTTAATTAGTTAGTTAGTCAGTCAATCAGTTAGTCAGTCAGTCAGTTAGTTAGTTAGTTTGTTAGTTAGTCAGTTAGTTAGTTAGTTAGTCAGTCAGTAAGTCAGTTAGTTAGTTAGTTAGTTAGTCAGTCAGTCAGTCAGTCAGTTAGTTAGATAGTCAGTCAGTCAGTCAGTAAGTTAGTTAGTTAGTTAGTTAGTCAGTCAGTCAGTCAGTTAGTTATTTAGTTAGTTATTTACTTGGTTAGTTAGTTAGTTAGTTAGTCAGTTGGTTAGTCAGTCAGTCAGTCAGTCAGTCAGTCAGTCAGTTAGTTAGTTAGTTAGTTAGTTAGTTAGTAAGTTGGTTAGTTAATTAGTTAGGTACTTAGTTAGTTAGTTGGTTAGTCAGTTAGTTAGTTAGTTAGTTAGATAGTTAGTTAGTTAGTCAGTCAGTCAGTCAGTCAGTCAGTTAGTTAGTTAGTTAATTAGACAGTCAGTCAGTCAGTTAGTTTCTTAGATAGTCAGTCAGTCAGTCAGTCAGTTAGTCAGTTAGTTAGTTAGTTAGTTAGTTAGTTAGTTTAGTAAGTCTGTTAGTCAGTCAGTCAGTTAGTTAGCTAGTTAGTTAGTTAGTTAGTCAATTAGTTCATTAGTTATTTAGTTAGTTAGTCAGTCAGTCAGTCAGTTAGTCAGTTAGTTAGTTAGTTAGTTAGTTAATCAGTCAGTTATTCAGTCATTCAGTCAGTCAGTTAGTTAGTTAGTTAGTTAGTTAGTTAGTCAGTCAGTCAGTCAGTCAGTTAGTTAGATAGTCGGTCAGTCAGTCAGTGAGTCAGTCAGTCAGTCAGTTAGTTAGTTAGTTAGTTACTTAGTCAGTCAGTCAGTTAGTTAGTTAGTTAGTTAGTTGGTTAGTTAGTTAGTTAGTTAGTTAGTTATTTAGTTAGTTAGTCAGTCAGTCAGTCAGTCAGTCAGTTAGATATTTAGTTAGTTAGTTAGTTAGTTAGTTAGTCAGTTAGTTAGTTAGTTAGTTAGCTAGTTAATTAGTTAGTAAGTTTAGTCTGTCAGTCATTTTGTTAGATAGTCAGTCATTTATTCAGTTAGTTAGTTAGTTAGTCAGTCAGTTAGTCAGTTAGTTAGTTAGTTAGTTAGTTAGTCAGTTAGTTAGTTAGTTAGTCAGTCAGTCAGTCAGTCAGTTAGTTAGTTAGTTAGTTGGTTAGTTAGTTAGTTAGTTAGTTAATTAGTTAGTCAGTCAGTCAGTCAGTCAGTTAGTTAGTTAGTTAGTTAGTTGTTTAGATAGTTAGTTAGTTACTTAGTTAGTTGGTTAGACAGTTAGTTAGTTAGTTAGTTGGTTAGTTAGTTAGTTAGTTAGTTAATTAGTTAGTTAGCTAGTCAGTCAGTCAGTCAGTCAGTTAGTTAGTTAGTTAGTTAGCCAGTCAGTCAGTCAGTTAGTTAGATAGTCAGTCAGTCAGTCAGTCAGTCAGTTAGTTAGTTAGTCAGTCAGTCAGTTAGTTAGTTAGTTAGTTGGTTAGTTAGTTAGTTAGTTAGTTAGTTGGTTAGTTAGTTAGTTAGTTAGTCAGTCAGTCAGTCAGTTAGTTAGTTAGTTAGTTAGTTGGTTAGTTAGTTAGTTAGTTAGTTAGTCAGTCAGTCAGTCAGTCAGTCAGTCAGTTAGTTAGTTAGTTAGTTAGTTAGTTGGTTAGTTAGTTAGTTAGTTAGTTAATTAGTTAGTCAGTCAGTCAGTCAGTCAGTCAGTTAGTTAGTTAGTTAGTTAGTTGGTTAGTTAGTTAGTTAGTTACTTAGTTAGTTGGTTAGTCAGTTAGTTAGTTAGTTAGTTAGTTAGTTAGTTGGTTAGTTAGTTAGTTAGTTAGTTAGTTAGTTAATTAGTTAGTTAGTTAGTCAGTCAGTCAGTCAGTCAGTCAGTTAGTTAGTTAGTTAGTCAGTCAGTCAGTCAGTTAGTTAGATAGTCAGTCAGTCAGTCAGTTAGTTAGTTAGTCAGTCAGTCAGTCAGTCAGTCAGTTAGTTAGTTAGTTAGTTAGTTAGTCAGTTAGTTAGTTAGTTAGTCAGTCAGTCAGTCAGTCAGTCAGTCAGTCAGTTAGTTAGTTAGTTAGTTAGTTAGTCAGTTAGTTAGTTAGTTAGTTAGTCAGTCAGTCAGTCAGTTAGTTAGTTAGTTAGTTAGTCAGTCAGTTAGTTAGTTAGTTAGTTAGTTAGTCAGTCAGTCAGTTAGTTAGTTAGTTAGTTAGTTAGTTAGGTAGTTGGTTAGTTAGTTAGTTAGTTAGTTAGTTTGTTAGTTAGTTAGTCAGTCAGTCAGTCAGTTAGTTAGGTAGTTAGTTAGTTAGTTAGTTAGTTCGTTAGTTAGTTAGTTAGTTAGTTAGTCAGTCAGTCAGTCAGTCAGTCAGTCAGTCAGTCAGTCAGTCAGTCAGTCAGTTTGTTAGTTAGTTAGTTAGTTAGTCAGTCAGTCAGTTAGTTAGTTAGTTTGTTAGTTAGTTGGTTAGTTAGTTAGTTAGTCAGTCAGTCAGTCAGTCAATCAGTCAGTTAGTCAGTCAGTCAGTCAGTTATTTAGTTAGTTAGTTAGTTAGTTAGTCAGTCAGTCAGTCAGTCAGTCAGTGAGTCAGTCAGTCAGTCAGTCAGTTAGTTAGTTAGTTAGTTGGTTAGTTAGTTAGTTAGTTAGTTAGTTGGTTGGTTAGTTAGTTAGTTAGTTAGTCAGTCAGTCATTCAGTCAGTCAGTCAGTTAGTTAGTTAGCTAGTTAATTAGTTAGTCAGTCAGTCAGTCAGTCAGTCAGTCAGTCAGTCAGTCAGTTAGTTAGTTAGTTAGTTAGTTAGTTGGTTAGTTAGTTAGTTAGTTAGTTATTTAGTTAGTTAGTTCTTCCTTTTAAGCCCAAGGCGGCGCATAGGGCAGAAGTCATGGCTCTCCATGTCCGGCGGTTCGCTGCTACCATTTGTAGATCCTGGATGTTCACTTGGCCGTTGAATGAGCCTTCTCTGATGATGGTTCTACGCAGGGTCTCTCTTGGTCTTCCCCCTTTTCTTTTCCCTACTGGAGACCATAAGAGGGTTTGGTTAGGGAGCCTTGTCTTGTCCATTCTGAGTACATGGCCGATGTAGTTTCAACGGCGTTTTCTTATAAAATTGGATACAATGTCTTTCTTAGTCTCTTGTCTTATTTGCGTATTGGTTCTGAAATCTGTCCAGTGGAGGTTTATAATTCTTCTAAGACATTTGTTCTCACAATTGCATACATTTTTTACCTAAAGCTACCGTTGATTTCCAACTCTCACATCCAAACATTAGCATTGGAATCACACAAGAGTTGAAGATTTTAAGTTTCGTATGGATATTCTGACCACCTGAAAATTGAAAGCTGTAGTTACCTCACCGGGATTCAAACTGTCACCTCCAAATGACTACAGCACCGCCTCGCTGCAGGAACAAGTGTACTTCGAAGCATGACCAAATAGACATCCTTAAGCAGGGTGTGTTCATTAGCAAATTCTATCTCCTACCTAAACCCACAACACTGGAATGTCTGCAGAGTTCGTACCTAACCATTGACATAGCACCAGTAACTGCATTGGGAAGTAAAAGTGGCTGGTGTGGCATACACTAAATTACCCCTGGAGTGTCGATTGATCTATAAACATATGGGCCAACAGCATATTCCACATACTCCTAGACTATTAAAAGGGTCCCTTACTTATTTGTTCTTTTGTTGAATTGACAACACCCATTGTCGATTATCATTCCTCTTCTTTATTTTTTTTCGCTCTTTAACTTACACTGGGACATAGACCCAACCAACACACTTCATGTCATCACCATCATCATCATCATCATGTGCCATACCGGTAAGCATGGGCCGTCATGTTTCGCCATCTTACAAGATCAGCAGAATCGTGGATCAGCTCTGTGTTCTTGTCTCCACCATGCCGTTTGGTCAAGCCATCCAGATAAATACTTCTCTGTCTTCCTTTGTAATTTTACCTTAAATCTTGCCAATTGTTACTAAGTTCTCTAGTGTATTACTTCTCATAACCTACCCAAAACAATTTGACTGTCTACGTCTAATTTATCTAATCAGGTTTTGGTTTTCATTTCTTTCTTGTAGTACGTGGTCATTGGCTTCTTTATCTGTCCATGGTATTCTTTGCATTTTCCTCATAAACCTCATGTTCACTGCCATTAGATGTTTTTCAGCTTGTCTGCTTATCGTCCACGTTTCACAACCATGACAAAAGTTCAGGTTCTATGTAGCACTTCAACATTATTTTTCTCGTTGCAATTGACATCTTTGTATTTGTCAGTATGCTTTCGGTGTTGCAAAGACCTTTGTCATAGCTATACTTGTTCACATCTCTTCAGTATACCTCCCATACGATGTTATGACTGTTCCGAGATAATTGTACCGTTTCTCTTGTATTCCCATTTATCCTTATATTAAATTATGGTATTTGTTTCTTACTATTACTAATTTGGGGAAAGAAATATATATTAATGAGGAAAAATTAGAGGTGGTGGACAATTTTGAATAACTTAGATCATTAATTACGAACAATGGTGACAAAATGAAAAAAAAAAAAAAAAAAAAAAAAAGGCGATTATCTAATGCTCTTTGAAAATTTAAAGAACTCAATAAATTATGGCGTGTGACAGATAGACTACAAAAACTAGATGTTTAAGAACATGAATCTTTCCAATTGCAACATACGCCTGTGAGACCTGGACACTTACTAAACAAATTGGACAGCGCATAAATGCCTTTGGAAATAAATGTTATATACGGTTCGACGAATATCTTGGATACAGAAAAGAACAAATACATCTTTACGACAAGACCTGAATATTGAAGAAGTTGGCTATTACCGACGATAATACAAAGAGCATTGAAATATTTTGCTCACTTGAAAAGTCATGAAAATTTGGAGAAAACAAGAAGAGCGGAAGAGGACGACCAAAGATAATATAAGTGCAGGATGAGGCAGATGATCTCTAGATAGGTGTATCGGAAACGAGACATTTTGCTTATGACCGAGTAGATTTCCTGAAGGTTGTTATGGGAGCGAGGTTCTGCACGGAACATGCTACTGATTAAATGAATGCAATTCTTTCTTCTTAAAGACAACTATAATCTATATCTTCTTACAATTTAATTCTAACTATAAGTGTCACTATGTACAATAAATCGATGTACTAAATGTTGCAGATCCTGTTCATTGTCTGCAATCAATACTGTATCCTCCGCATATCTAATGTTATATATATATATATATATATATATATATATATATATATATATATATATATATATATATATATATATATATACTATGCCCCCCCCCCCAATGGTGATTCCCTGTAGTATTCACCTTGCAAGTCGCCACATTGCTGTTCGAATTTCCCCGCACTACCCTCCAGTTAGCAACAACGCCAACAAACACCACCATTAGAATGAAATTCAAATTTAAAACTTATGGAAATAGCGCCCATATTTTAAGAAGAAAGTTGAAATTTACATAACCTTAATTTGAAAAAGAGCGCTGATTCGAAAAAATAATGACAATGTTCTAAATATAGCCGAAAATGAGCTCACCATTGGTCGCGACCCGGAATGACGTCAGAGCCCAGTAAAGGAAGGGCAGGAAAAACAACCTAGAGTCTTTTAAAATGGAGTGCAGACCGGCAGAAGTGCAGTGTGTGTAAAACGAAAAAAAAAAACCTTCATCAGTCGTTCAACAGGTGAAAGTCTACTGGAACTGACAACGTGGTGTCCTCTACTCAACAATCTCTCTGAAGATTAGCCAACTCCAATAGAAGAAGCGAGAGAGAGAGAGAGAGAGAGAGAGAGAGAGAGAGAGAGAGAGAGAGAGAGAGAGAGAGAGAGAGAGAAGTGCCAGCCTATTAAGTAATCAGCGAACTAGGATAGAAAATAACCTAGCCTGGAGCCTGAAACCCAACGACGTTATGCTTGAAGAAGACATTCAACTAAGCTAATGGCAAGCACACTGTAATATTAAGTTAGTTATGCTCCTTTCCCAGAAAATTGTATGTTAGTGTGCTGTAAAATTGTGGTTAGTCCTTAAGCGAACTAGGATAGAAAATAATCTAGTCTGAAGCCTGAAACTCCGACGTTATGCTTGAAGAAGACATTCAACTAAGTTGAAGTCAAGTACACTGAAATATTAAGTTAGTTATGCTCGTTTCACAGAAAATGGTAGGTTATTGTGCTGTAAAAATGTGGTTAGTCCGTAAGAACTTATTTCAGGAGAGAATAAGCACTATATTCAGATGTCATAGTTCGTAGATGATCTGTGCACTGGGTTGACCCATAGTTAGGGGTCTTCTTTTTCTAGTTATGCAGCTTCTATGTAAGCTTAAGCATTATGCCTGGGTTGTGCATTTTACTACTTTGGCAGTTGGGCTAAGTCAGTAGGGATTTAGGAGTTAGTGATTAACTTAGGAATTGGGAGATTAGAATCCATAGTTCGGTAGTTAGGAACTTTCTTAAGTGTGCATTCACTAAGTAGGAGAAATATGTGTGGTTCGTCCTGCAAACAGTATACGGGCATTTTGGATGTTGAATGGTTACCTGTGTGTTATTATGTAATTCTGCGTGTTCTATGGAAGCATTCATGCTGTGAGTCAACTGTGACTTCATCGGTGTTAGAGATATGAATTTATTTTTTGATTAGTCTCATCAACTGGCTGGGGTTAGATCCCGGATGGGCAACCACTCAGCCAACTTCGTTTTCTCCTACTGGGGTTTAGTTCTGGGTGCAGTGTGAGATCCCTTACCTCTGTCAGATGGGACTAATTACCACCCCAGATCCCAGAGAGAAAACATGGAACTAGTGTCTTTTATACTGATTTAAGACACTGTCCCTGATACTCAAGAAAACAGCCAAGAAGTGGCTCGTTGAAGATAGAATATATCTATATAGATGTGGCTGTACTTGGTATCACCAGAAGTGAGAAAGGAGGAGTTAAGCTATGTAACGTAATCTGGTTACTTATGACTGCATAGGCAAGGTCCCTCCCTGACATAACTTCCCCCTTCTGGACAATGTGTGCGAACCCCCACTAAATGATATAATGTGTGTACTTGATTACGCTACACAAACATTTATAAACATTTAGAATTATACACACAACTGAGTTTAAAATACAACAACTGTGTTTATTATTGCTATTGATGATCATATGATGATGATGATGATATGGTATACGTAACTTAAGAGGTCACATAGGTCGTGCTTCCCCATAGTGAGACGCAGTTCACTGTCAGATTGAAGGAGTCCAAATTGGTCCTTCACAAGGCTAAGTCACTTCCTGATATGGGTTGGTGACTGTCCATTGCTCCTAAGAGATCTGGAATGAAACGAACGGAAATGGGTAGTATCTACGTCTACACATCTCAAACACTTATGTCTATACATTCATATAAACATACGTTCAAGTCATAATATATGATGGTATGATGATATATGATGGCATGTTACATAAATATATATCAGTTCTAAATAAATAAATATATATGTATATATTCATAAAACCATTTAGAACATCTATAGCCCAAAACATGCATCATCACATACATTTATGTAATGGGGTGTTTCCCATATAAGTTCACCTCACTTACTCTTTCCCTTTCTGATTCATTCATACTGTCTTGTCGGAAGGGCTGGTCGCACAGTCCTGTCGACCATTAAATGCCTTCCCTGAATCTGTCTGGGATATTGAATGTCCTAAGTCATGTCTGTCCTCATGCAGACATCATGCAGACAAGGTGAACTGGTGCCATTCCTCAAACCAAGTAGGCACTCAAAGTGTTGGTCCAAATAATCAATGTTAAGTGGACGCTATCAAGAGACTGGTAGCTCTCAGGAAATTCTCCTAAGTAGTCAGTCTCCCCAATGTTTAACATCATACAGGATGAATCTAAATGTATCTCCTGCACATGCATAAGCCACACGCTCATGTAGCTTGGATAATGGATTTCTCCAAATTATCACATACAACAAATCAGACAACCAAGTAGTGAATGAAAGAGGAATTTAGTTCTCAGTGAAATCGTAAAGCTAGAACGGGAACATTAAGTACAAAGAAAATCCACGAGTGTAAAGATTGGGAGAATATGTAGAAACAGGAAATTACACAAGCCTTCAGACTAGCAGACAAAATAATCAAAGTAATGGTATTATCAGGGTTTTATAGTTTTGGAAATTCCATAATAAAACTTCGTACAGAAGTCAAACAGAACGAAATGATAGTATTTCTCCAGTAGGTATCCTTTTGCTATACGTGAGTTTGCGTCTGAGGATTGTTGTCCCTGCTAGTAGTTTTATTCTCTCCGTTCCTGGCTAGTTTCCACGCGGGCTAATTAGTATGTCCCCTTGTCACCGCCTCACTTACACATTTAGTAAAGGGCTGCAAGTCCAGCCCAAGGGAAACCATTGAGTCGAGCAGGACCCGAGTAATCTAGAACCTTCTCGAAAGAGATGGTCACCCAGTCCATGATTCCGTGGACACTGATGTGGCCCGCCTAATGCGGGGTCCACGAGGAACTCGGACAGAGTTACCGCCCGTGTCGAGTTAGGACACGCGGAGACCGGCAGAGGACAGACGGACTTGAGAGAGGCAACAGGGCCTGCCTTTGAGGGACTCTATAGATATCAATAGATATATAGACATAGGCTAGATAGTTTGCTAGACTGTTAAATGATACTTAATGTGTTTGAGGTTCACTATGTGGGAGATGTAATATAGCGCGGGTCTGTTTACCCACTGCGCCAACGCATACTGTATATGTAAATACAATAAATATTCGATCTCATAACGAACAGATTTATTGTTGCCTGTATGAACCCAAGTTTAGTTACCTAGATACGAGCAAGACTATGACAGGCTTTTTGGGGGCTAGTTTTCCGGTTTTGGCATAGAATGTTTTCTTAAAAACCTATTAAATGCCATGTAAAATTAATTATTTAATCATATCACACTGATTTTTGATAACACATTGATTTGTTTAAATCAAAGAAATTGTTAACGTTACAAGGTTACATAAAACTAGTAGCTATCTAGCGTTAAAATAGAAGTAATCTGAGTCCCTCGGCAATGTCTCACCATTGCCTCCATAGCGCCTCTTTATTTTGATTCTGTAAACAATTTTTTTTTGACATGTTACTATTTTGACATTTTTTTTGTGTGACAATCACTAATGTGTTCTCGCTCCACGAGCAGATTGTTCCGCAACAAGTGTCGCGTCCAACCGATGAAACCTGTCCCACAGTAACGAGAGTGCAAGATAACATCGAGGAGCGTCAAAATTCAGAGCTAAGTTTCACCTCATACTCATTGTACTTCTAAGCTGTACTTCTCATGTTTCATCAATGTATTATTTTGTATCATATTGATTTCTTTGCATATTCATAAGTTTGCACCAACATAACCTTGCATTTTGATTTACACATTAATAAGTAAGGGAGTTAACAACATCTTCGAGTACACAACATTCCTTCTAAGGGATTTAACTTTAGAAACATTACATACAAGTAAAACACAAAATGTCTTCCTTAGATAAATGCATTGAGCAAGGAATAAAGTTAGGTTATAAAGAAGAGAAATTGTCAGAATGGGCACAGAAAACACACGCAGAAAATATTGCCCGTGAAGAAAGAGCGATAGAACGAGAAGAAAAGAAATCTCAAATGGAGGCCGAAGAGAAGAAAATTCAGATGCAAATGCAAGCAGATGAAAAGAAATTGCAAATCGAGGCCGATGAAAAGAAATTACAGATGGAACTTGAGGCCGCCGCCAAACAGGCCCAGTTGAATGCCGAGACACAGATTAAACTAAAACAGATGGAAATGGAGGCCAACGCAGAAATATCAATAAATAAGTTAAGAAGCAAAGAAGAAGAACAAAAATATAATAAATATAAAGGTCTCGTGAAGGCTTTCTGTTCTGGAGATTCCATCTCCGCGTACTTAGAAAATTTTGAATGCCTCATGTCTCATCATAAAATCAGTAAATCAGATTGGGCATTTATTCTAATGAGGAATTTGGCTCTTGAACCACTGAAAGTAATAGAAACAATACCACAGGAAATGCGAAAAGACTATGACTACCTAAAACAACGCATTCTCCAACATTTTTCTTTAGACACTGCAGGTTACCAACAACAATTCGCCAAATTATCTCCACAACCAAACCAAACCTTCATAGATTATGTCAGTACAGTCCAAGACATATGCACAAAATGGATTAACTCGGCTAAAACCAACAATAGCCATGATAAACTTAAGGAACTAATTATAATAGATAAAATAGTTAGCACCATCCCCACACCTTTTGCCAAGTTCTTAAAACAAATGGACTGTAAGAGCATTCAAGAAATCGAGGCGAAAGGGAATGCATTTTTTACAGCAAATAGGGATATTTTTCAACATAATATAAGTCACAATGATACAGCAGCTGCAGTAGTGAACACCAAATACTTCAAACAATCACAGAGCAGATTTAAACCACGATCCAATGTCGGTAAAGTAGTAAGGTGCCAATATTGCAATTTTCATCACGACAGTTACGGTATGTGTGACAAATCACCCACCTACCCTGAACACCTCAAAAAGATGGTAGAGAAGCAAACAGCTAAACGCATGGCTTACCACAGAGCAATTAAATGTTATTTCTGCAATAGCTGGGGTCACTATAATAAAGATTGTCAAGGCCGAAAGTTATTGAAACAGGCCAATGCGGCATTAGTAGAAACGTCGACTGACGAAGAGCTTGAGTCACTAAATGAATGTGAAAATCAACACGACAATGAAAGCGAGCTTGGGAATGCTGTACACGTCATCAACACCCTAACAGACAGTAAGTGCAACACCTGTACGAAGTTCCAACTTGACACAACACTACATTGTGGTCACATAATCCCAATTGCAAATGAATTAGCTAACGCTGCCTTATCATCTACAGGCAAGCTAGTTTTTTATACAGGGTTTGTTAACAACAAAAAGGGCACGTTAATTCGTGATTCCGGCGCAACTCTCTGTGGAGTGAGGAGAACATTAATAGACGCTAATGACTACACAGACAAACATGTGACGTGTCGCACATTTTCAGGTACAATAGAGAAATACCCCCTTGCTTTGGTCGAAATTCAAACGCCGTTCATATCGGGGCGAGTATTGTGTGCTATCCTTGAAAATCCCGTCGCAGATATTATACTTGGTAATTTACCCAACATACATCCATGCTCTGAAAGAGAAATAAAAAGTTGGGAGCAAAAGCACGGTATCCACCACAGAAATAGCGACACAAAAGAGAAACACCATTCTTGCTTGTCTCAAACTGCCAAAATACCAAGGGAGACAACCACTGAGGTAATTCAGGAAGAATTTACCGAGGTGTACAATGCAGGGGCGGTCGAATCAAGAAACGATACGACCGAATTAAAACCTCGAATTGAGGATGCGACCAAACTACCAAGTACCGAACCTGTAAATGTGCAACAAGACACACAACACACAAACGCAATAACACGACAGACAACCCACAAAACCAACACCGACCAACTACATGAATCATTAGAAATAGTAGCGCCAAACTCAACTAACATCACTTTTGGTAATGAACAAAAAGCAGATACAACACTTGCACCATACTTTAAATTAATAGGACTTAAACCAAAAGTCACTAAAAACGCATCGTGGACATTTAGGCTACAGAATAACATCTTAACGAGATTTTACACAACAAACCAGACCACGACACAGCAAATAGTGTTACCACAAGCACATCGAGACAAAGTGCTAAAATTAGCCCATGACTCCCCTGTTGGAGGTCACATGAGATACGAAATGACCAGGGCTATTGTCATGACCCAGTTTTATTGGCCAAAGGTCAACCAAGACATTAAAACCTTTTGTACATCTTGTGTTATATGTCAGAAACTGGTCAAGAAGGGGAATATCCCTACTGTATTCTCTTTAAATGGAAATTTGGAAATATCACATATGAATATGTTGAAACCATATTATGTTAGACAGGACAATGAGACAAATGAACTGACTCAACGAACTGGCGACGGAGACGAAACGACAATTTCTCAACGAAATGACACCTCGACAAACGTAGCATCGTTAACGACACACTCTTACGACGACGAAAACGACGAAGACATAAGGACATTACCGACAATCTGTGATATCGACATCGACTACAAATTTGACGACATATTGACAACAATTGATCTCGACGACGACGACAATGACATTGAAGACAATTTACAAACAGTGGCATCTGTGGTAAATCAGACAGACGTGGACAACACTGAAATCCCTGTACCAATCATGACTGACGACGGAAGTATAAATGACATACATATCTCTGACACTTTGACACAACAACAGCGACAAGACATTTTGACTATCCTTGACGAATATAAATCTATCTTTTCTAACAGACCTGGACGCACTGATAAAATAACACATTCAATTGTGCTGACAGATCTGAGACCGGTCAAATGTAGACCATATTCTATTCCTCTCCATTACAGATCTAATTTAGATAAACAAATTTTAGATTTAGAGAAAAATGGCATTATTCAAAAATCGATGTCTCAATATTCGTCACCGATTGTTCTGGTGAAGAAAAAGGACCAGACAATTCGCTTGTGCATTGACTATCGAGTATTAAATACAAGAACAACAACGGATGCAGAGCCAATGAACAGCTGTGAAGATCTTATCTTAAATATGGCTCAATCATCCTTATTTTCTAAGACCGATTTAGCTAAAGGATATTGGCAAGTTCCATTACACCCTTCTTGTAGACATATAACAGCATTCGCAACACCTCTCGTCTTGTACGAATGGCTATATCTTCCGTTTGGGCTCAAGAACGCACCGGCCACATTTGTAAGACTAACAAGATTGTTATTACACGGAATTAATAACGTAGTTGCTTATATTGATGATATGTGCATCCATTCGTCTGATATGACTTCTCACTTACTCACCCTTAAACAAGTCTTCCACCAAATCTCTCTTTTTGGACTTACTATCAAACCTTCCAAGGTTGAAATAGGTTATACACAAATAGACTTCCTTGGTCATAGAATTTCTGAAGGAAAATTATTGACTGATGATAAAATTGTTTCCAAGATCCTTAAGCTAGAAGTACCTACCACAAAGAAGCAAGTTAGAAGTTTACTAGGTCTGATTAACTATTATTCTAAATTTATTCCACATTGGGCAGAACTAACCTCAATCTTCTCTGATATGTTAACTAAAAATCATCCATCAAAAATTTGTAAAAGTACCAGCTTAGATGATGCAATGTGTAAATTGAAACATATTTTTTCTAATCCACCAGTCTTACGATTACCCAACATAAATTTACCCTTTATTTTGACCACAGATGCGAGCGCTATCGCAATAGGAGGATGCTTGATGCAGGAAATGGATGGCATAAAACACCCAATTCTCTATGTAAGCCGCAAACTAAAGAAGGCTGAGACTCGGTATGCCACAGTTGAATTAGAGTGTTTGAGCCTAGTGTTTTATATATTGAGATTATCGAAGTTCCTCTTAGGGAGTCACTTTGTGGTCCTCACTGACAGTTCGCCATTATTGGTCCTTAACCAGGGGTCGCCTAAAAACCATCGGTTACAAAGATGGTGTCTTCTACTTCAAGATTTCGACTTCGAAATCCGCCACATCAGAGGCACCGACAACATTGTGGCTGACCTTTTGTCACGGCATGTGAATGCGCCAGTAGAATGACTCTGATCACATCGACCATTAGCCATACTATAAACTGTGATACTTTTAGTCGGTTGCATATTACAGTGGAACTCTACACCTGCTAGAGTACTCTCAGTGATTAGTTGAATTACGACACCCAAGAACATAATACGTTACTTTGAGAACTATACCATCAAGTGCCTAAGCGCTAGAACGATTCCAGCAAGAAACAGTAACTTTGTTTGTGTCAACCAATAAGATCAACCAACGAACTAACTCCGAATTCTGTAAGAACTCGTTATATAGGACATTAAGAACATGCCATACTTGTTGTTACTACGTAACTTTACAAACAGCCGAAACAGAACCCCCATCGACTACGACACTCAAGAGACAGCCATACTAGCTTTACCATTCATGGCATAACACGCTAGCGACAGGAGGACGACGCACACATCATCGTTGGATTTAATTAATTAATTAGTTTAGGATTAAATATGTATTATATTTCCATTATTGTTGTATATAAATTGTATTCACCTGTAATTTGTACATATTCGACATTAATATTACAGGCGGTACCATTCCTAAGCTAAAGAACCGTCCTATACAATTGTCTCTATTTAAATTATAACCCATTTGTGAGTCATCGTACAAGAAGTACGTATTTTCTTAAAGGGCAAATATCGCCTAGCCCATTTTTTCTAAGGGCAATAACACTTACCTCAACTTTAATTATATATTTTAACCAAATACTATTTTTAATGAAAAGTGAGTGAATGACTGTGTGAATGGATTAAATGAGAGAACGATACACTTGGCGGACAAATTGTACGCAAACCGTATTTATTTTAATTTGTCTGCGTCTTTCATGTAAATTGTATGACTTGTCTAATTTGTGAATACATGTGTAGTACTTAGTTTAATAGTGAGTTAATATACTTAGCTTAGCAGTTAGGATACATCTAAGCACCACTACTTGGAATGCCTGTTCATGTATTGCACACAGTGCAGTAGTTCATGATTGAGGTTATCCCAACTCGTGACGCTTGGAATTACACCACACATTCAGCACACACAGTACACAAACCTTAAAACTCAACACTATCAAGTTAAAATACAGTCACTTTATTAGAAACATCAACTTATTAGTCAAAGCACACTAACAAGCCAACAGGGACACTTGTAGTATGAGGGGGATAAAAGAACAAGGTAACTACATATTTAGCATTATATAACATACGGGAGTAAAAGTGTATAGAAATACACACACAGATCAAGATTTGAAGGTGTACTTATTTAGCCAAGACTTCGGTCTTGTTAACCCTCTATTATATAGGGGTTATTTGTCTGGGTACCGTTTTGGGTACTATGAGAAGGGCAAGTTGTAAATACAACTACTAAAATGCCACGTAACTTCGGTCTGATAAGCATATTTAAGCACACGAGAGACAGGGATCTCTGCACCAAATCAGACAAGTGTTGTATGGTAGAATACATGAGTGTTTAGTGCTAATAGGTAGGTTGCCAGGTTACTATCCACCAAACTACAACACCAACTGTATGTGATTCGGTGACAGAATTAGAACGGATCTAATTCCCAACAACAAATCATGTCACGGGGGAGGAGGGATCCTGTCACCGCCTCACTTACACATTTAGTAAAGGGCTGCAAGTCCAGCCCAAGGGAAACCATTGAGTCGAGCAGGACCCGAGTAATCTAGAACCTTCTCGAAAGAGATGGTCACCCAGTCCATGATTCCGTGGACACTGATGTGGCCCGCCTAATGCGGGGTCCACGAGGAACTCGGACAGAGTTACCGCCCGTGTCGAGTTAGGACACGCGGAGACCGGCAGAGGACAGACGGACTTGAGAGAGGCAACAGGGCCTGCCTTTGAGGGACTCTATAGATATCAATAGATATATAGACATAGGCTAGATAGTTTGCTAGACTGTTAAATGATACTTAATGTGTTTGAGGTTCACTATGTGGGAGATGTAATATAGCGCGGGTCTGTTTACCCACTGCGCCAACGCATACTGTATATGTAAATACAATAAATATTCGATCTCATAACGAACAGATTTATTGTTGCCTGTATGAACCCAAGTTTAGTTACCTAGATACGAGCAAGACTATGACACCCCTATTCATTAACGCCGCCTATTATATTTCATGTAGGATGAGTTATCGAGATGGATTAAGTCCCAAATTCTTTTCACCCCTCCTACATTCCTGTGCACGGTAGTTTTATCTGTCAATCAAATTGACTGATGTTCCGCCAGGTGTCTGAAACAATGCTTTGGCCCATGCAACAGACATTGCGTCATACCTACATTCCAGTCTGCTGGTGCCTCCTCACTTTCCCAGGAATTAACAAGCTTTATCTCCTGGGTTACGACGGGGTGTAAGGCCTGCATTATATTGCCGTCTTACAATCACCCGTCTGTCCGCTGAACTCGCTTGTTGCAGCAAATACAAACGTTTTCTATCTCAGCAAAGTCTGGCTCTTATCTCCCATTCTGCCGTGGCTGGTTCACACGTGAGGTCCTGTTAAACGTGAGGTGTTAGGTGTCTGTTCCTATTCCAACCGCAGGATTGTAAACTAGCACGCCAATCTCCACTGACTGGCTCCGCGATGTCTGGTTGATCAGAACATCAAAGGGAAAATCTCTTAGATGTAGAGACCAGACGTTGCTTTGATCTACCAATGTAGTAAAAATGATAGTGCAGGCTCTAAGTGACTCTGCATTTTTCTCTTACGTTTTTATCCTCTTTCTGGTGGAAGTTTATTCTTTTAGAGAATGACAGAAAAATTATTGTGGGCTCTTTAATTCCTTCCAAACTTGTGTAATTCTGATGCTGCCGGGGCCATCCCGTCACAATTAGTGATTGTGAGTCACATAATTATGCCTTCATTCATGCCAGCTGGGTTATGATTTATGTTGAATGATTGATGATTGGGTGGGGAAAAGTGGCATATCGAGGATGGGTATGATCAATCAATCAATCAAATGATAGTAGGTAGTTTGATGCATACTGCCAACTTTATCAGAGGAGAGGATGATAGTGGTATCCATGCACTAATTGATAATTTATTATGTCTCTACGGATGACGCCACTCTGTAATCCATATCATACATTTTACAATTATATGGTTTGCTTTCATAAATTACGTTTGATGTATCATGATGATGAATCTTATGGACAAGTAAGGTTAAGGCATATACCTAAATGTTAAAGAGGAGGGAGGATGCTCCTCCTCAAAGCATGTGATTGGGAGAAACCCACCAGAATGTCATACAGGAGATAATAACATAACGTACTTATATTGTTTATAAGTAAATACTAATTGAATTTAGTGAAGAAATTAAGACATTTAATGTGTGAGGCATTGTCGTTTAAATCAAAGGATAACTAGGGATAATAATTATGTACAAATGAGAATGGTGAACATGGTTATCAAATTCCGAATCGATCAAGGTATTACTCAACCTGGAGACCATGGGTGACAGGCAGGTGTCACGATGACACTGCTTATCTTGTAGTCTAACTCTTGAGCGCCCTGTATGGAGGATTGGATTTAGAGGCACCAGCTATGGGGTTGATAACTGTTGGGGGACGCTAAGACCCTCTTCTCCCCTTGTTTAATTTTCCCCGAGGTCAAAATTCCCTTTGTTTATTTTCCGTTTTATTAGGGTTTTTACTTTCTTCCATTTCTATTAATCATATATATATATAATATATATATATATATATATATATATATATATATATATATATATATATATATATATATATATATATATATATATTGATGATATCAGTAGATATACGTTTTGACACTGGGATTTCAGGTAGTGCTTAGAACCATTCTGATCCAGATATGACTCTTGATGGGGACACCTGGCTGGAGAGATGAAGAAGACTCTTCTGAAAGAAAGTACCAGCCAGAGTTTCATCTAACTACGAGTACTTAGGACAGGTAAACCTGTATCACCATAGATAAAACAGGGGGCCTTTACTTGGTCCTCTGATTTGAGAGATTAATCGACTACCATCCTACCTGGACCACATCAACACTTACTCTGAGAACGCAATGTATGTAATTTCACTGAACCTTCTTTTTACATTTGTTTTCCATGGACCCTGCAGTGGATAGACTTGTGTTTATGATAAGACTTTTTACTTAATATAACTCAATTTAGAAATACATATATATTTAGCCCACTGCAGAATTGAGGTTTAGGTTGGTGTTTTTTTATTTAAGTGAATGTTGGGACATTACTGTTTCATATATCATGCCTTTGGAATGGGATATTATTTTGTTAACAGAATGACCAATACCCCAGATTGTTGTGTTTATTAAACATAAAAGAGATTTCATTTCCACTCTTGGGTGTTACAAGAATTCCTTGAGTGATTACGTTGTTATTAATTAATATACCCTATATATTAATTATTTAGCTGAGAGCAGAGAGGCAAGTAAACTCCATAAGATTATTATTTATTGTTTGAAGAAATCTTTTCCATGTTCACCTTGGGGCCTTCCTTGGCTCTCCTGGATATTATGGACTCAAGCAAATGAGCCAGGGAAAGCTATTAAAATTATAACGGGCCAGGATCACATTGGATAAGAGGAACTCTAATTGTCCCCTGCCTCTTTGAGATTTTCCCAAAACATCCGACACTCTATACCCTCTAAATCTCGATCCCTCCCCCCACCCCCCCCCCCCCAAAAAAAAATATTGTCACTGTCCGGAGACAATACGCATCTATACGGCAAACCCTTCTTAATAGACTGATATTGACATATTTTATTATAAATCTGTTTGGCAGCTTGTTGTTTCCAATATATGTTTTTTTGTATGTCTAATGTCTTCTCCATCAATTTGTAGATCAGTAAGCATCTTCATCATGCTGACATGCCTTGCTATATCGAAAGCCTTTGTGAAGTCAATGAAGCAAAGATGTAGTTCTTTGCTGAATTCTACCGAACGCTCGATTAATGTTCTCAACCAGTGCACGGTATTTATTGTGCCCTTGCCTTCTAAGAACTCACATTGTTCGTCACCTATTTCAGGTTGCATTTTCTTCCTAAATATTTACATGATGATTCTTTACATAATCTTCTTAATGTGGCTCATTATGTTAATTTTTCGATTTTTATTACTGTCAGAGTCCTACTTGTGTGGCTCCATCTAGCTCACTGGACTTGGACAGGCAATTTACAACATCTACAACACATCTACCAATAACACATGAATGCAATCGGAAACTGGCATTTATTACACTATATTACAAGTTGACAACATGGTCGCACTTCACGCTCAAACACTCGTTCAACACCAACAGCCCCCGCTAGCTCACAATGGCGATCTTTACACTGTCGCCCGTATGATCATCCACAATCACAACTTCACATCATCCCGCACATATCACAGTTGGCACATTCCTCGAATATCAATACACAACGTTCATCTCCATCTATGCATCACAATACACTATCGTTCTATCGTTCTATCGCTCTATAGCTCTCCACACGTCCGTCCCTGTTCGCTGCCTTACACACACTGCCTCTCTCCTCGTTGACCTTCCCACATCACGTGGCTCTGTTCACGGGCTTCTTGCCTGACCGTCCGCTAGCCACGCCGTGATGTCTCTTACTGCCCTTGACCTCAGCTATGCTTACACTGACTCTCGCTTACATACCGGCACTTACATTCTTACATACATATAAGACCATGACATTCTCCCCCCGCACAACCAATGTGGCACTTACTCTTAGAAACGTGACACATTCTGTTGTTCTTAGCCTTGGTACATCTTTCTACTCTTGTCAGGGGATTATATGATCATAAGCATATGCTTGCGTCCCTTTTTGCTCTGTTCTTTTACGAGATTCAGTATACCCATTGTTCTCTCTTTTTCAGTACTGAGGTTTCTCTCAAGGTTTTGTCGTGGTCTGACAAATGTTTTGGTTGGGTGTACTAGTCATACCTCGTTATATTATCCAACCACCAATCCGTGACATTACATTCTGTTCATATTTCTCAATCGATTGTCTGTGCATTCTCATCTCATAGTTAATGTGGCTATGCTGGTTTAAGGATTCTCCATTGGTTTATGCCTCAGATAAGGCTACAACTTCCTCTTACAGCATTCTTAAATTTTCTCTCTATGCAGACGTGGTTACCCTCGTCTCTATTTAATGCACTTACATCGATTCTTTATGAACACACTATGTCAATGTTGTGGTCGTGGTTTGAATATAATTCATGTATGTCATAGTCCCCCTTACCTCATCTTATGTCGGACCGTGAGTTGTTTCCCTTTTAAGTACACCTCGTTTACTGCTATAGAGAGTTGTTATTAATCTCTTTGGTTAGCATCACCCTGTTGGTATGTTCATTCTTGTTACCATATTCTGATGTTAATTCTATATCACTATTGCTAAGCGTCATTCGTCGGGCTATCCAGCATACGTGAAGGCAAGTTTGGTAACATTCGCGCATTTGGAATTGCCAGGCGTTGATTCTCAGCATTACAACTTATTCTACTCGCCATTATACTTACGCTCATATGTACATATCACATTATAACAATACACAATATTTCAATAATAAAATTAGACATAGGATGTCATACAGTTAATAAATTTACAATAAAATATACATCATCGATGACTTTATGCACGTATAGTTCTTGTCCTGTGGAAGTTACGCACACGCAATTAAATTAACAGTGTTCAATGTTCATTTCCGTGCTGGAATGTTTGGCATGTCTTCTTTCTCACCCGATTATTGACGTCTTCTGCAAATCATGCTATTGTCCTTCCTTCTGTATAGTATTTAAGACTGCACAACATTTGGATAATTTATAAATACATAGTTCTATAAAATTACTGGAATTCACACGTATAAAATGAGAAATAATTTTGAGTGTGGCCATGGTGCGTCCGTCTGTGACTGTCTTTGCCATAGTTTATAGGTTGGCATCTGGTTCATTAAACTGATCCATGGAAATGACTGTCTGTGCTGTGACGTCCTTGTTGTTGTTGGTCGATTTCAAAAGGTAGATTCTGTAGATACTCGTTTGAAACAAAGTCAATATGGGTAAATCTTACTGTTTTATACTTGAAACTGCGTGTTGCGTCTTACTGTTCCGCTGGTGACACTTTTCACGTTGGAGGACCTTTCATGTTGGTCTATACAATGGAATGCGGTAGTATCGTAGCGCTGGAGTCGTACAGCAGACAAGGCAACCCTGTAGTTACTGGATCTAAGGATATAAAGTGGGTTACGGTTAACATTTTCCGAAGGGTGGGGATTTACAAATTTCATGTTGAGATCATTTTGAGTGCTATCTCCAAACCTGCACTCGTACATGTGTGTATACATTCAATGGTTCAAATAATAATAATACACCATGTATAATCTTTAAATGTGATCGTGCATGTTTGTATGCGTTTCTGCAATTTGTGTGTATTTTCCAAAATATGTAGGATAATTTGTTGATGCTTTTTGTCAGTAATTCCACTGACTGATGATTTGCATTGTTCAGCATAAATATGTGTCTGAGTTGATTTGACATAGAGTTTATCAGTGGTAAAAACAAACTTTGGTTCAACAGTAATGATATAAGTAACAAAGTTTGCTGGTTTGTCATGAGTAATATCATCTGTGTTGCGTCATGATGTTGTGTGAATAAAACTGTCTGTGAAGACATTTGTTTTGTATTTACAATGAGTAGTGCGAGTATAACCATCCACTGTGTGGACTTAATCATGCGTGCAGTTACCAGGGAGTACAGGAGGTATAGTATGTACCATGGTGATTTGTGATCTTTACTTGCCCTTGTGATATGATTGTTTTCTGTATCTTTTTCCTTGTGATGATACACACCAGTTTCTGTTTCTTGTTGTGAGATGGTACTCAAGTTGGTATGGTGTGGTACTTTGGTTTGTTCATCATGTTGTTGTATGATGAGTGGTGTAGTTAAAGCAGTGCTTGTTGTGGTGTTACCTTTTTGCCATGTGTGTGTTTTGGAATCTGTGTCGTCTGTCACATCAATACATTTCCAATTAATAAATCACAGCATGGATTGTCTAATAAGGCACAAGTTACTCTGCCTGATAGGAAAGGTGACTTTATATTGGCCCATGCCATGGGATATTTCTCTACTGTCCCTGAAACAGTTCTGCAATAGATGTACTCATCTAGGTAGTCTTTAGGATCAGCTAGGGTCTTTCGAAGACCGACAAGACAGGAACCTGTATCGCGTACACATATGCATGCCGTGTCATTGATGTATCCTTCATGGAACGTTAGTTTTCCTAACGACAGTCTTGAGGTTTTGTTCATTTCCTCACTTTCTTGTTTAGTATTGCTTTCTTTACATAAGGAATGAGGCTGAGTGATGTTAACAACATTATTGAAATATGGTACAAAGTCTGATGGGTAAAACTCAGCTTGATCTGAATTTGCAGTGTTTGCTCTTGTTTTCGTCTCAGTGATGTTTACTTTTTTTAAGTTCTTTGGTGAAATATCTGTTGTAATGTTTATTGCTGCATTTGCTCTTGCTTTCTGTAATCTTCTTACTCCTTCACATTCGAATCGTCTATGTCCATACGCAAGGCAAAAATGACATTTTGTTCTATATTTCTTTTGATTTACCTTCCCCAGTTTTTGTGCTATTATAGTATTTAGGTATTCTTGATAAGTGGGATTCTTATCGCATATTCCATTTTCTGTATGTGGAGTGTTACAATGTTTGCACAGTACTGGTTTTGTTTTCTGTGGTTTGTTATGACAATCTGTGGCTGCGGATGCCGTTGCTTTCACAGTACTTTTCTGTTGAGTGTTCTTAACCGGGTTTACACTTTGGTTGTAATACTCGCGGCATTTTTCTAATAAGTTTTTGATAGGTTCTTTGCTATGTTGTTCTAAATATTTTCCGCATTCGGCTGGTAGTGTTGCTTTTAGCTTTTCTATTAGCAAGAAATTTATGACTCCTTGATTGTTGTCTGAATGTTTAATTAACATTATTAGTTTTCTGAAAGATTCTTCTAATTCACTTATATACTGGGTGAATGCCTTGTCTGTAGTTGGTTTCAACTTTTGTATCTCTACTTTTAGAGTCTCGGAAGAGGTTAGGTAGTGTTTTACTATCATTGTTTTATAATATTCATAGTTTGTACTTGACATATCTGGTATGAACTCCCGTAGTTTTTTTCTTTTTATTGGTACGTATGAGCTGTACCATGTATACCAAAAATCTTTTGGAATTTTGTAGTCTTGCATTTTCTTTTCAAATTTCTGTAGCCAATCACGTATTAACTCAGGTTGTCTAATACAATTAGTGTAGTCTTGTGCACGTGTACCCCCGAAAAAGGTTTTCAAATCTCTATAATGCTTTGTGCCCCATACATCTGATTGATCTCGAATTGGTTCATCATCATCTGAACTGTCTTCACTACTGAACATTTTCTGTTACTTGCTATTTAACCCTACCAATAATGATGTTTACACAAGAAAATCAGAGAATGCAGATTTGGGTAATTAGCAATCAAAATTCAATCAACTTATCTTTATCTGCTGACTACTCGAACGCTTGATGTACAGGAACGTAATTCTCGTGTTGTTTACCGCTGACCTGGTCTGGTTACGCCGGTCGCTGTATAGAACTGAAACCTG
This sequence comes from Cepaea hortensis, assembly GCA_963921405.1. NCBI lineage: Eukaryota > Metazoa > Mollusca > Gastropoda > Stylommatophora > Helicidae > Cepaea > Cepaea hortensis. The sequence goes on from OY992884.1 coordinate 65,761,072, forward strand.
CTGTGGAAAGAAATGATGTTATTTTCGTTCTGACTCTATTAACACATCTTTATTTTACAATTTCTAATATCTTATGGAATAGGTCTTCTTCTTCTTTACAAAAGTGGCTTCCTTTTGTGCGTTCTACATGAGCGTGTGGTTCATGTGTACTTCTGACACCATTATACCTGTCAGAGTCCTATTTGTGTGGCTCCATCTAGCTCACTGGACTTGGACAGGCAATTTACAACATCTACAACACATCTACCAATAACACATGAATGCAATCGGAAACTGGCATTTATTACACTATATTACAAGTTGACAACATGGTCGCACTTCACGCTCAAACACTCGTTCAACACCAACAGCCCCCGCTAGCTCACAATGGCGATCTTTACACTGTCGCCCGTATGATCATCCACAATCACAACTTCACATCATCCCGCACATATCACAGTTGGCACATTCCTCGAATATCAATACACAACGTTCATCTCCATCTATGCATCACAATACACTATCGTTCTATCGTTCTATCGCTCTATAGCTCTCCACACGTCCGTCCCTGTTCGCTGCCTTACACACACTGCCTCTCTCCTCGTTGACCTTCCCACATCACGTGGCTCTGTTCACGGGCTTCTTGCCTGACCGTCCGCTAGCCACGCCGTGATGTCTCTTACTGCCCTTGACCTCAGCTATGCTTACACTGACTCTCGCTTACATACCGGCACTTACATTCTTACATACATATAAGACCATGACAATTACTTTCCAGGATTTCTGATATCTTAGGTATTGCTGTAAATATAGATTTACATAATTCAGGAGGTATATTTCCAGTATTATATATTGTGTTCATCAATTTGGCGACTTGGTATATTCCATATTTTTCTAAGGCATTGATCACGTCTGTTGATAATTTGTCGGACACGAAGTCTTCACAGTTTTCATAAGGATAAAGGCATTCTGGACCTCCATACTGAAAAGTCATGGTCCGTCATCATTATTCATAATACCATAATGGTTTTCTCCTGTATCATTATTATTATGCCATGCTCTTCTTATTTAATCCATGCACCTCATATAATTCAATTCTGTTTCTACTTCTTTTTTCCGTGTGCTTTAGGTCATTGTCTATTTCTTTTTTCGCAGACAAAACACTTTCTACTTATACCATTCTCGGGTTTTCTCGATATATGACCTATCCAGAGCCAGCGTACTTTCTTCGTCACCAAATTAACTGATATTTTTTTTTTCTTTCCGTAAACTCCTAATAGGTTGATTCTTACATATTTTATTATTATTATTTTTTTTTGCTCTCGCTCTCTTTAAACTCAAGCGTAGTTTTACACACTATTTATAGTAGTGATTGAATGAATTCTGCGTATGAATGAGTTTTCCCTATTAACAATGTCCCTCGCCATCAGGCGAACCCACTCCGACTTCAGAGTTACTTGTAATTTACGTCCCCAAGTCAAGGACGACAGGACAGCATTTAAGACCAGCTGTCCGATGAAGAGGTTGAACCGATTACCTCGGCATCAGCACACCATATGTTAAATAACACGCGTTCTTACCTATTCGGCCATGCTGACCTGCATTCTTCCATATCATTTTATTCCTATTTTCTCAGGCACCAAATCATGAATGACTGTAGTTTATTTTTAACCGTTTTAGTTATTCTCTGTGTTTCTGATCCATACAGTACTGATTTAATTTGGGAATTGGATATTCTAAGTTTAGTGCTAAGGTTAATTTCTTTGAATCCCACACATTTTCTGGTCCAATAAAATCTCCAACTGTTTTTGTATGTATATTAAGATATCTTTATCTACCCCCTATCAGTGTGTTGGGGAGTGCGAACGAGGGACATAGACAGGACAATAGAGATGTCATAGACAGGACAATAGAGATGTCATAGACAGGACAATAGAGATGTCATAGACATGACAATAGAGATGTCATAAACGGGACTATAGATATGTCATAGACAGGACACAGACGGGACAACAAGACCCAGCTATAAACAGGACACAAGGATACAGACAGGACCACGTCCTTGACTGACAGTACAACCTTGCACTGAAGGACCTGAGACGACAAGACCGGACATCTAGTACGGCGAGACAACCGACCCAGCAGGACTATCACAGGAGACACGCGGTCAAGCGCCACGTGACTATCAGACCGAACACCAGAAGGCGCAGACTGGGACTGGACGTAATAGAGGAAAGACGTGTGCGATTGAGCGAGCGAGTGTACTAATTGCCGGTGTGAGAGCTAGTCTTGCTGAGCGAATATAGCAGCGAGTTATTAAGTGCGAGGAATGAGAGTGAATAGTATTATGAGTGCACGGATGACTGCTATGACTGAGTGTCACTTGCCATTGTTGTAGATATAATATTGTGATACTGTTGTGATACCATTTGTGCGTAATTTGATAACATGTATTCATGTCACTGATACTATCGTTTTGCATGAATAAATAATGGTGTACTACATGCGACTGTTTGATATCTCACTGAGTGCATGTAGAAAGACTTACTGTCACGATTGAGACGTCGAGCTAGGGTTGCTTATATTTATGAGACTTTGAAAGGCGAGTCATTTGGGGGACTTCCGTCCTCTAGATTTGAACCCACTTTAAATAGATCAGTTTAGTTGGTGGCTTTCGTCCTATAGAAATGAACCCAATTAACCAGGTAAGTCATTTAAGTATATATAAATAGATGAGTCATTTGAACCAAAAAACAAATAGTGTGAGAACTTGAATAGTTATTACAAATTAATTTGAGAGCAAGTATTCAATTTGGATAGAACTAATAAGCAGTTAATACGACGACAAGTAGAAAAACCAGGCAGAGAACCATATGACCGACATAAATTATACATAGTTGCACTCAAGTAAATTATAATATAGAATCTTTCCTCTATTGTATGACATTGGACAGACACAGCTTTCCACGATACTAATATTTTTTGTTCCAACTACAGGAAAGATGTACATCCATGTATAGAAGACATATTGTCAAGTATTGTATTTCTCTTAAAAGCAGTAAAACAAGTTGTGACACTGAAGAAAATCCACCTATCCCAGATAAGTACTTTTCTATGAATATTGCAGATTAAAGCAGCACTTTATTGTTTTGTGTCTGCTGTATATAACATTGTAAATTATTAAAACATACTCATTTGATGCAATCAAGTGAAATAAATTATTTCGCAATGAAATTGGTATAAACGAAAACTGTGAAAATATCAACATTAAAAAATTGTTTAGAAGCTGGCAAAGTATTAGGTTATTCAGGCGATAAGATTGCAGAATGGGGTGAGAGTAGAATCAAAGAAATTGCTGCCGCAGAAAGAGAAGAAATGGCACAGGAACGCTTGCATAAGAAAGAGTTAGCATAATGGCAATGAAAGAGAAGGAAGAAGAAACCAAATTGAAGGAGAAGCAGTAAGAAATTGAGTCTAAAAATAATGAATTAGAATTATCTCAGCTAGCAGATGAAACGAAATTGAAAAACTACAAGTTGCAGAAGAAACCAAATTGAAAGAATTACAACTAACATAAGAAACCAAACAAAATATGTTAGTGTCTGAGACACAGATAAAGATGAAAAAACTAGAAGTTGAGTCACAAGTACATATTGCAACCAATACAATAAAGAGTAAGGAAGAAGAAAACAAATTTAATAAATATCAGGGGATTGTAAAACCATTCTGTGCAGGAGATTCAATCTCAGCCTGGTCTGAGAATGTTGAAACACAAATGCAATACCATGGAATTCCAAAGGAACATTGGGCAATGATATACATGAGAAATCTTGCCCCAGAACCCTTAGAAGTCATTTAGTCTATACCACAAGAACTAAGAAAATACTATGATTACATCCATCAGAGAATCATGCAACATTTCCTGCTAGTTGCCACTGGTTATCAAGTCCAATTTTCTAATTTAAAGCCAAAATCTAACCAACCGTTCATTGACTATGTGTCACAAGTGCAGAATATATTTAATAAATTGATATTTGCTGCGAAAGTAAACACAAGATTTGAGAAGTTAAGAGATTTGATGATAATGAATAAAATTATGTCATCTATTCCAACCCCATTTGCTAACTTTTTGCAAAAATATGATTGTGAAACTATTGAGCAGTTAGAACGAAATGGTTCTGCGTTCTTCACATCAAACAGAGATATTTTCACAGTAAACACCAGTGAAAATGAGATAGTAGCTGCAGCAAATATCAAACCATCGAAACCATTCACTTACAAAAGCAAACAAAACTCAAACTTACCACAATATCCATACTGTAAACTTGTACACCATCAGTTTCAAATGTGCGATAAGAATCCGGGGTATCGAGCTCACTTAGAGATGATGGTCTATAAACAACAGACCAAACGAAACAATTACAAGAGAACTGTTAAAGTCTGGGACACTATTCAGAACGTTGCGAAGGTTGCCGAATATTAAAAAGTGCAAATGCAGCACTAGTTGACACCTCGTCAGAAAGTGAGAGTGAATGCGAAGAAATTGTACAACCAGAAGATAAAGCTCTAGCAGCGATTGACATATTTAATTTTGATAAATGTCAGGTATGTGATAAATTTCATGATGAGGGAGTGTTAGAGTGTGGCCATAATGTTCTATACTCATGTGAGAATGCTAATGCTGTTAGTTCCTCCAGAGGAAAACTAAACTTCCACAATGGTTTAGTAAATAACAAACCATGCTAACTACTCCTTGATTCTGGCAGCAATTTGATTGGCCTTAAAAAGTTTTGTAGATACAGACCATTATAAGGCGAGTTTGTAAATTTCCGAACATTTTCTGGCAATGTGGGTAAAATATCCACTAGCGACTGCACATATCTGTACACCTTTTCTATCAGGAACATTTACGTGTGCAGTATTAGAGAATCCATGTACATATTTAATTTTAGGATGTTTGCCAGAGGTTAAGAACTGTACCTAAAAAGAAATTAACGCCTGGGAACAAAGGCATCAGAAAGATATTGCAGTAACAAAACTAACTGCAATAAAACAGAAATCAAATGATAAAGAACAACAACTACAGCCAACAAACCAAAGGGAGACTACTAGTCACAAGACGACAGAACAATTTAGGGAAGTACATTACGCGAATTCCTCCCAATTGGATCAATTTGAATTTCCAAATAAAACTGTCAACGACCATATTGACAAACCTACAGAAGTTTGCACAACCATTAAAATAACATCAGGGAAAATCAAAAACGCAGACAGATATTATGCAAACAAAACAACTCAAACATAACATTTAGAACTGAAAGCAAATGCCCTACGGTCATGTACATCCAGACAGCAGTTGGGAAAACACACCGACTTAGAAACAGATGACAATGACATTTTTTCTAAGGGACATAATAGGAAAGACAGATGCAAAGACAGAAACTTACCATTATGGAATGTTACCATCTCCATATCACTTTCTCTACTCCTATTACTAGTGACATTATCGACAGCACTGTATACACATCAACTTCAGTTAACGCCAATCATATTGCTACTGATGAACCAACTAATTTTGTTTCCAACGTCATTATTAAGAAATCATTCACGATCATTTTTGTTTGACATTCTATGTAAAGCTAGAATTTCCATCCAATTTTACAATTATTACAAGAAGTTCATACCGATCTTAGCACAACTGATAAGTGTTATTTTCCCCAGATCTTTTAAGATCAAAAGCAAAAATTGATGTACAGAGTGCTACTTTAAAACATGCAATATCACAAATTAAACGTTATTTTTCTAATGTACCCATCCTACGCTTGCTTAACAAGGACATTCCTTATATCCTAAGGACAGATGCCAGTGCCACCACAATTTCGGGAGTCTTACTTCAGACCTACAATGGCATAAATCATCCAGTAATTTACGTGAGCAGAAAACTCACTCCAGATGAATCTCGTTACAGCGTATCTCAACTGGAATGCCTAGCTATTGTATAGTGAGTCACTAATCTGACGAAATACCTTGCCGGAACACACTTCCTCATAGAAAACGGACAAATATTCTTTGCTAGTCTTACAACAGGGACAGCACAAAAACAATAGAATACATCGAAGGGCTGTATTATTACAAGATTACTCATTTTCGATCAGATATATGAAAGGAGTGGACAACATTATCGCTGACCTGTTGACAAGAACCTCGGACCCACCAATCACTTCGATCAACCAGACTACAAGATCACCAGTCAATTAGGTTAACTTAGGTGTTAGTCATTTTAATTAAATAGTATTATTTTTAATTAAGTTTCACAGATAGACAAACTTCTATTTTCAAAACACATAACAACGTTGTGTAATTATAGCTTTATTATTGATAATGTGCCATTTTTTATAATACACAATACTAATGTACCGTTAATGTACTAAATTAGAACTATAATATCAGTGTTACTGTCCAATAGTGAAAACGATGTTTAACGTGATTAATTTAAGCATAAAATGGATTGTAAATATATAATTGAGAATTATAAAAGTAAGAGAAGGTTAAAGCATAATCATTCTTTTTCCAATCACATTTCCTTTGATATTAGGACACTTATTTGATTAAAACGTTTAAATTATAAGCTTAATCATTTTTCCCACCTCAACTTAAGATTTTTTAAAAATTTGTTAATAATGTATATGCATTTTGAATGTGTGAGCGAAAAGGGTATACAAGACAGTATGAATGTATTAAACGAGGGTATGTAAATGAAATTGCATATCTTATGCACATACGCCTCAACTTAATGTTTTGTATAAGTCTCTTGCATCACATGTAATTTGTTCATTTTTTATATGTGTAAACATTACGAATACACTACACTAATAGGAATATATTCAAGAATCAAAGCTCGAAGACTCATCTCATAAATTATGAATATACAATCATTTGTGAGATGCAGAAACCTATCTCATGACACTTGAATAACAAGATTACACAGATTATGAACATACACACATGTTTGTAATTAACAGACACATTAGTACAAAGAAACCACTGAGACTTAAACTATATTAACACATAATGTGCAGACACATTGGTCTGCAAGGTGTGGAATGCACCTGGCCCTGCATCCAGCATGGTTAGGATCGGCTAGCCTCTCCCAGGAGAGGTGAAGAGCGAAAATTAGTAGCCTGCCGATGACGCGCAGACTACACAAGTCAACCCCCACCTCCGCGTGGTGCAGACCAGGCAACCATGACCGTGATGTCATGAGCTAACGGGGCTATTGCACGCCATAGGGGATGGACTCCCTGTGGTAAAATTAGTGTCCTAAACCTGCGACTGGCCTAGCAAGCCGGCAGGGGATCTTCATACTGCTCGTAGAAAAACTAAGAAGTATAAACGGACTGACCCAAACGGATATCGACCCGGCAATGTTAATGAACCTCGAGATAGATCAGCGACTCAAAAAATAGGCACAATGAATGTCTGTGGCTTCAATAGCAAAGAACAAGAGCTTATAGAAACAATGGAAGAGAGGAAAATTTGACTGGTGGGAATAGCGGACACCAGAACAAAGGGGAAAGGATGCACGGAGCTCCACCGCAGTTACACGTTTGTTTACTCTGGAGTAGAACAGCAAGAAAGGGCAAGACACAGCGTTGGAATAGTCATCGAACCAAGGCTTTCAAGAGGATTACTAGAAATAAAATATATATCAGAAAGAGTCATAACAGTGAGAATAAAAGAACAAACAATTACAACATATGTACAAATATACGCACCATGTAATGCAAACAATAATGAGCAAGAATGAGAGGACTTCTACAAAGACATGCATGACGTGCTAAATAAAAAAGTTAAGCAGGACAACATAATAGTTATGGGAGACTTCAATGCAAGAGTGGGCATAGAAAAACATCTGGGAGCATTTGTAGACAAGCAAAATGAAAGGAATGATAACGGAAGTAGACTATTAGAGCTTTGCAGCCAACACGACCTCTATATAACAAACACATTCTATAAACATTAGGATTCACAAGTATACACCTGGTATAAACGGAACGATCTAGATACTAAAAGCCAAATTGATTTTATATTAGCAAGAAATAACAGAAAGAGAAATATATTAGATGCAAGGGCAGTGCCCAATTTCAGTTTAAACACAGATCATAAAGCAGTCGTTGACACAATAAGTAAAATCAGAAGAAGAAAACAAAGAGCAGAAAAATACATACCATGCAAATCAGTAAACTTAAATAACCTTAAAGACGAGGCATTAAGAGAAAATTATGAGAAAGAACTAACTGAACTCTTTGAAAAATTACCTGCAGAAAGAAACACAGTGGAAGAAAAATGGGAAATTTGACATCAAGCATTTTAAATACTGCAAAAATAACATGTGGAACCACGAAAAAACGCAAAACACGGTTAAAGAAAATAACAAGTTGGTGGAACGCAGAAGTAAAGGAAGCGGTAAAAGACAAAAAGGAAAAATATAAAAATTGGTTGAAGAGCAAACAGGAATGTGATTACATAGAATATAGAATAGCGAGAATACATGTGAATAGAATAGTAAAGAGGGAAAAACAAAAAGACTGGGAACAGTATGGAGAAACCCTAAATAAAAACTACAAGGAGGAAACTAGAAACTTCTACAAAAAGATAGGTGCGATGCGAACCAGAGGAGAACCCTTTGACTCAACTGAAATAATTAACAGCGAAAATGGAGAACCAATAAGTGAACAAAAAAAAAAATGTTTTGCGTATCCTTTTACAGGACTTAGCTGTCAACAGCAGCATCTTTCAGCTGTCTGTTGATCTCTTGGCAAGATTACGCTCAGTAGTTTGCCATTGCTTTCTGAGCGGCCGGCTCAGTATCCGCAAGTCACGAGCGGGGGTCGAACCACCTCAGTTCTCGCTCCGCTGCGAGACTCTGCGTGATAAACGGGATTACAGAGAGAAAGTGTTGTAACCCCACAGCCAGAGAGACCGGCAATAGTGAACAAAAACAAATCCTAATAAGATGGAAGCTGTATTTCGAACAACTTCTCAACATCCCATCAGATGTCACAGGAATTCAAGAGACCTATACAGATGTCACCGAAGAACTAGAACCAGACATACTAAAAGAAGAAATTATAGAAGCCCTCAGATTAGCCCCATTGAACAAATCACCGGGACAGGATGAAAAACCAAATGAACTAATTAAAGCAGCAAGAGAAGTTGGAACAGCTTGGCTACATAGACTATTCAGCCATGTTTGGGTAGAACAACAGACACCACGAGACTGGGGAAACGCCATAATTATCACAATTTGGAACAAAAAAGGCAGCAAAAGAGACTGCACACAATGTAGAGGCATTTCACTGTTGAGTCATACTAGGAAAATATTTTGCAAAATTCTAGAAAAAAAAATTACGAACTACTTTAGAACCCCAGCTAAGTGAAACACAGCTTGGATTTAGGAAAAACAAAGGATGCACAGATGCCACTTTTGCTCTTAGACAACTTATAGAAAAATCAATCGAATTCAATGAAACACTCTACTTAGCCTTTGTCGACCACGAAATTGCATTCGATAGAGTAGATAGAAACAAGCTGTGGGAAATCCTTAAACAATATGGAGTGAGTACACATCTAACAAACCTATGTAGAAGTTTATACAACAACAGTGAATGCATAGTGAGAGCAACTGGAGGACACTCAGAACCCTTCACCATAAGATCTGGAGTACGACAAGGTTGTGTTCTGTCCCCTCTCTTGTTCATAACATATATAGACAACATATGTAAAGAAACCAGCCAAGCAGAGACAGCAAGAATACCGCATGACGAGAACACAGAAGAAGAACCATTTGCAAATCTAACCATTAGAGAACTCCTGTTTGCGGATGACCAAGCACTAATAGCAAAATCAGAAGCTGAATTACAAGACCACATGAATAGTCTAAACGAAATGTGCAGGGAACATAACATGAAAATTAGCACAAGCTAAACAGAGGTAATGACTATAATGAAAGAAGAACAAACAACATCAATTCACCTAAACGAACATCCCTTGAAACAAGAAAAGAGTTTCAAGTACCTAGGAAGTATAATATCATCAAATGGCAGATCAGAAGACGAGATCGAAAATAGGTGCAATAAGGCAAATCAACTCATTGGACAAATGGCACCAATACTAAAGAACAAACATGTATCAATAACTACCAAGAAAGCACTTTACAACACAATCTTCCTGCCAACTCTATGCTACCTATGCCAAACCTGGATAATGACAGAACAAGAGAACAGAAAAATCACAACAACAGAAATGAGGTTCCTGAGAAGAATACTCAACGTATCAAGAAGTGATCAGGAATAAAGTGGGGGTTAAAGCAGCACTAGATTTTATCAGAAAGCAGCAAGTCAAATGGTTTAGCCATGCAAGTAGGTTACCAGTCAACAGCATACCACAACAAGCAATAATGTACAGACCAGATGGAATCAGATGAAGAGGCCGACCACGTAAACGTTGGACGGAGGGAATAGCCGAGTCCATGGGAATATCGATATATGAAGCCAATAATCGGGCACTCTCACGAAGTTTATACTTCACCTCGACACCGCAAGGTACAAGAGGAACATGATGAGATGAGATGAGAGTGCAGACACTACTATACCTAGAAGGGGAGATTGCACTTATACAAGGGACATAAGTGGTTAATAAGGGGAAACAATTGATATTACAAGAGAACCACCGCCAACAAGCGGAAGTGAGATAGGCGTAAATAAGTATACACATATCTTAGAGAAACATGTTGAACTAACATTTTACGGGGACCATAGTTATTATACCCATGATTAGTCTCCCTAAAAAGAGACAATTGTTTCGGGACACCATATTGGGTGTATGAGAGGGTTGCAATTTAATGGGAAACCATAAATATGAGTCAACGTTACCTTGGGCCGTTTAACAGTCCCCAGTAGTAACATGTGTATGCGTTTAGACTCTTTAGCAACATATCAAGAGTGGTAAACTGACTATAAACCATTAGGTGTGTGTTTCGGCGGTATATCGAACCCTTACAAACTACAGGTGTACCCAACCTGACAGTTACGACTGACGAACTCCCATAACCCACTGACAGATTAGTTCAAACTAATTAGATTAAAACACATTGTGTCACTTCTGACTAAATGATACGTGACAAAAGAATGGGGGGGGGGGGGGAGAGAGAGAGAGAGAGAGAGAGAGAGAGAGAGAGAGAGAGAGAGAGAGAGAGAGAAGAGGAGAATGTCAGCGTGTTGGGGAGTGCGAGAGAGGACATAGACAGGACAATAGAGATGTCATAGTCAGGACAATAGAGATGTCATAGACAGGACAATAGAGATGTCATAGACAGGACACAGACGGGACAACAAGACCCAGCTATAAACAAGACACAAGGATACAGACAGGACCACGTCCTTGACTGACAGTACAACCTTGCAGTGAAGGACCTGAGACGAGAAGACCGAACATCTAGTACGGCGAGACAACCGACCCAGCAGGACTATCACAGGAGACACGCGGTCAAGCGCCACGTGACTATCAGACCGAACACCAGAAGGCGCAGACTGGGACTGGACGTGATAGAGGAAAGACGTGTGCGATTGAGCGAGCGAGTGTACTAATTGCCGGTGTGAGAGCTAGCCTTGCTGAGCGAATATAGCAGCGAGTTATTAAGTGATAGGAATGAGAGTGAATAGTATTATGAGCGCACGGATGATTGCTATGGCTGAGTGTCACTTGCCATTGTTATAGATATAATATTGTGATACTGTTGTGATACAATTTGCGCGTAATTTGGTAACATGTATTCATGTCACTCATACTATCGATTTGCATGAATAAATAATGTTGTACTACATGCGACTGTTTGATATCTCATTGAGTGCATGTAGAAAGACTCACTGTCACGATTGAGATGACGAGCTAGGGTTGCTTATATTTATGAGACGTTGACACCCCCTCCCACTTTCTTTTCTACATTGCTACCTAAATCGGTTATTACGTCACTTGGAGTAAGATTTCGTCAAGAGAATAGGGTTATTATTTCCTTGATCTATGTCCACTGTCTCCGTCTTTTCCAATGACTTTTTAAAACAAAATTGTTGTGACCTTCCATCCAATGTTGTTAGTTTATCTTGCGTCTGTTCCATGTGTGAGGTAGGTTGGCAGTGTCGCTAGCGAATTACAGATCATCGAGCTGCTTTGTCAGAGAAGGCCATTGCATTTCATTTCTCTCCAATGTATCGTCAGTAAGAATAGTAGATATGGCATAATACGATACACACATCGTGATTGTAACTGACTAAGAAAGTATGCTGAGTAGGGTGAGGACAGGCAAGCTTCGTGCAGAGTGGCTTGCTTTCGCTTCGGAAGTCACGGGTGACAAGCATCGTCTGGATCTTTTCTCCGGGGCATGCTGGCGTGCTGGGGAAGGAAAAGGCGGACAGATTGGTTGGCTCGGCAAAACGTGGTGGAGTATTGATGCATGATACGGCAGACGTGGTTGCGGCCTTGTGGGAGCACGTGTACACCTCGGAGGAGCAAATGGATCACCATGGTCTGGCAAGAATGCAACAGCGATGGGTAAAGAGGGGATCTGATCGACGATCGACGCTCAGAGGAAAGGCGAGACGGACATATAATCAGATTGCTATTGGTACTATTACTCTTGGAACTCTTCGCTGGCTGCTGAGGATGGGAACGGAGCGCTTATGGGAATGCCCCGAATGCTGTAATGTCGGTTCCTAAATCAATCAATCAGTCAACCAGTAGGTATGGCATAAGGCATTATTTACATCAAATTACGGATAGCTTTTATTAGTTTTCCCCTCACGGAGGATTCTGCACTATGTGTCGATATTTTGTTTGATTTCATAATGCGTCATCAATTTATTAAGAGATTCGCTATCAATGTTATCAAAAACGCAGTCCACAATTCAAAAATGCTATTTCACAGTCTACACATCCAAATAAATTGTTGAGTTCAGTTAGATGCTCTATTATTATGCTCAATATTATTATCTGCTGAGTGCAGGATCTATTGATCGATTCCTGCCAGTGCATCCGTTAGCTGTTTGTCTATGGCATCTTTAGAATAATCTGCTGAATATTTCCCGACTAACGCTAATGTTTCTCCCTAAAGTTGACAGCAAACGTCTACTGTTGTCTTAGCGATTCTGATTCTAATCTCTACAGGACATCTTCTATCAGTTGTTATGACTGTTCCAAGCAATACATAGTATTTAGGAAGCGGACCAGACAACCCTATCTTCGAGTATTTGCATACTATTTCAAATGTAGTGTTTCGGTTCCTTTAAGATTTTAAGAATGACTAAATACCAGTAATGGTACACAATCTGTCGTGCTATTGACAGATGTAAAATCAGTAGTCGTGGCGCTACTGTCTGGGAAATTTCCAATACTAAGGACACTACTTTCTGAAATTAGCAGTCAGCATAAGGTAACCATACAGTGGATACCATCCCACTGTGGATACCCGGAAACGACAGAGCAATTGGCTAAGGAAGGAGCCAAAGAACAACAGCCTGATGTGCCCGTTACATACCGCCAAAAGAAAAGAATGATCAAATCAGTCAGAAAGCTACCAAAACCTGCTCAAGATGACTACAACGTTATGGACAGACCAGAACAAGTCATTATTCTGCGCCTGAGAGCAGGACACAATAGATTACGCAACCACATGTATACAATATCCAACATTGGTGAACTAGCCATGGTCATGTGTGGATTGGCGTCACAGACAGCAGAGCACATACTCCAAGACTGTCCAAAATATAACATATCTAGGCAAACCTTCTGGCCTAGAGAGACGACAGTGGAAGATAAAGTCTATGGACCGCTGTGTGAACAGAAAAAGACAGTTAAATTCATACAAGAGACAGCATTGCAGTTATAGACATATTTCAAGCGAACGAAAGAAGAAGAAGAAGAAGACTAATCGGCTTTGGTAGCCCTAATGTAGGACGTGCGCACGATGCCAGACCTCGTTATTGGCTACGGGAGGATACGATTGGTTTGCTATATTCCTGTACACTGAGGCTTAGGAAATGTGATGGTGCTAACACTTCACATCCCCACAGCAGATTCCGTTTACAGAACTTATTTTTTTTATTTGAGAAATATATGACTTTCATAATTACTACTGTCTTCCTTTCATATCAGAGTAAACAGTTAAAAGCCAAGAGCAACGGCTACATTGCAATGGAGTTTACCCTATCTAGCGCGTTATATATTCGCAGAGCGGCTGTCTGTGGAAAGCGTGCAACAGTGCACTTACTCCGTGACTCCGTCGATGACTCCTAGAGGACTCAGAAAAAAAATTTACTGGATAATCGAATGGCACTCCAAAGACGAACACCTCATAAGGCTTATCACGTCACCACGGAGATTCTCCCTTTCCAACAGACCTGGCACCACTTTGTCCACTGGTGTTTTGATTGAGTCTCAAGGTGTATGCCGCGTTACGAAAATAGTATTCTCATCAGGCCTTCACATTTGAATATATTACCCTCTCCACGCATGGTACCATAGAAAAAAGGTTGATCATATATTTTAACGTGCAATATTATAACTACAATATCAATGTTTGACATTTAACTTACGAGCAAAGCTGGCCAATGTTTGGCGCTAGAGTGCCAACGTTATTGCTGTTTGTGTTGATAAACGGTTGATCAATAAGAGTAGGTGTGCAATTATAAATGCGGTAAAAGCAGCTTGTAACCACATCTTCATCTTGTCGTTTTTCAAATGTCCTGAAACACTCTAAACATATATTCTATTATAAATATGTAATTATTTGAATAGTCATGAGTACCAATAAGTAAATCAAAGTAAACCAGACAATTATAAACAACGCAAAACAAAGCATGAGACAAACACAAGTTAGATGTGAATGGGCGTAGTATTATAACATTCCCTTCTGGCTCCAGACAGCCATGACCTAATCACAAGTTCTGTTCATTAACTGTTTCACGCAAAGAGCTGTATAAGGTAAATGGAGCTAGCTCGTTATTTTCAACCGGTACTCGATGGGTAATATCAATATTACACCGAGCGCTTTTACTTATATAGGACATTTCATGGACCCTATGGTAGACCTCGTCAATGAGGGGAAAAAAAAACAACCATAATTTGAAGTGAATTCGAGCAAATGACCACTGGGCTACAGAGGTACCCCAATTACTTTTGTCGATTTCATTACAAGAAAGAGCTTGAGGATTGTTTATATTATAATTCTCTCAAACCACCCACCCCAAACCATGATCCTGTGGTAGTGGATCTAATGTCAAGGCTTCTTGGATTAAACCGAAAAATAACTGAGGACACAGACGCAAGTTATGTGAGTTTACTAATAACGATAAAAGTAACTGGTGGTTAGGTGGCTGCACTATAAATACCTGTATGTATAAACGTGGCCGTGACAATCAGAAAAATTCTTGCAGCTGCTTTCATGTTTACTTTGACCATTCTTTTTGTTGTCTCAGTCTGTGTAAATAAAAAAAATGCAGAGATCAGTAAAAGAGTAATGCATTTGTCTGTTATAGTTTTTAATAACAAGATTTTGTATATAGAGCCGGTGCGTTTGCGAAGTTGATAGCTAACTGATCTGAGAATGTCATGAGAATGGTTGTGCACGGGACGACGCTTGGGTTCGTACCCTGCGAAAGTGAGGGCAAGATTGGCCACATATTCCTCAGTGTATTCAGGCCTATAAAATGTTATGCAGCTATCATATTACAGACCGACAGCGGGAAATTGTTTCGTTATCAACGCAAAATTTAAATATTAGAATTGTGTTCTAAAAATAATAAAAATTATGCTGTCAAAAGTCAGGGACTACAATGAACCCCGATCCCCCCCCCCCACACACACATACGAGCGCACACGCGCACGCGCACACTCCCACACACACACACACACACACTTGCACCTACACAGACATCGATAACTCTCACTATGTACACAAAAATAGCATTCAACAGCAACAACAACAATAACAACAACAACAACAACAACAACAACAAACGGTGCTAGAACCTATAGAAGTATGATTTCAGTGTGAGGTTCAGTGTGAGGTGACTACAGGCGAGATGATGTCCATTTATACAGTCTTGAATACCCGATGCAACAAATGGCTGTAATTGTAAACGATTTATCTCAGTGGACAGCAAGCATTAGCTGTGTGTGCTCAATTTTGGAGTAACACACAGTGTTTCTCTATTCGGGCGTTAATTTTGTAGCGACATATTGCAAGCGGTATCGATGTGTAATCCGCATGTAACTACATTTAGCGAGAGACGTATGCAATTTGCTAATTTTCGTCATCGTCATCATCAGCCACTGATTTTCCCCTACAGAACTGTGTTCATTTAACAGTCTTTCGAGTGGTCGCGTTGGTACAAAGTTTAGGACAATACGCTGACGATGACATGAGCGTGATTGGCAAGGGTTCTATACCATCTCTCGTCGTTCGCGACAGGAGTGAAAGGCAGTCCACCTTTGTATCCGTGCACTTTAGGCTTTAACAAATGTGATGGCTATAATACTGTACAGATAACAGGTTCTTTTCTTTTCTATGTCTGCAAAATATTTCTGTATCAAGCCAAGTATTTTTGCTCTATGCAAATTAGATGTCAGATCTTGAATCCAACGACGTTGTTATCTCCCTCTTCTCCGCTTCCCGGTACACCTCCTTCATAGATATATTTTCCAAACATCCAAGTCTTTTCATATGCCCAAAACATTTCATTTCAGTCAATTTTATTCGTCTTAATAACCAGTTGATTTCATAATTCTTAATATTCCCATGCAATGCTATAGAAAGTCCCATAAGTTTTTCAGCTTATTTGTTAAATTCATTAATTTCACAGTGTGTTGCCAACGAAATGTGCTTGCTCTTAATATTATGACGTTGTTCTTCAGTCTGTTTCAATCCATAAATGTGTTATTTACTTTAGATTTTGAAATTGTTAATCTGTTTATTTATGTCATTATATTATATCCTCCGTCGGCAATTAACCTAGATGATATATATATCTTCCGAGCCATTGAGATTCTTTGCTGCAAATACAATCCGTCTCCATTCGTCTCTCTGGTGGACCTTCTCTTGCCAGTCGTTGATTCCAAGTGCTTGTAGGTCTGTACATGTATTATCTCTCCACCGCCTTCTTGGTCTACCTCGGGGTCTACGGTCATTTATTTCCTGAGTGTAAGCGAGTTTTGTTTCCCTATTATCTTCCATTCTTTCTATATGCCCCAGCCATTGTAGTCTATTAGCCTTCATGATACCAGTGATTAGCGGGGACTTAAACAGATCATAAATGTCTTTGTTACTTCTTCTTTTCCACTCTCCACTTTGTGTATCCCTAATGGGTCCAAAGATGCGTCTTAAAATTTTGTTCTCAAAGGTTTGTAACAAGGTTTCGTCTCTTTTCGTTGTACTCCAGGTTTCAGAGCCATACAGCACAACTGGTCTGATCAGTGTTTTGTATATTGTGATTTTGGTGTTACGAGATAGCGCCTTTGATTTTAGTAGATGTTGTAGTGCATAGTATATCTTATTTCCAGAGTTGATTCTAGTTTGTATTTCTTCCCTTATGATGTTGGAGCAGTTGAAGATTGTACCCAGGTATATATATATATATATATATATATATATATATATACTACTGTCTACATTCTTTAATGTTTCTCCACTGCTAAATACCTGTTGACATATTTGTTAATCTGTTGACATTACTTTTTTGTTTTTGTTTAGATCAAGATATAAATTTAATTTCTTACTTTGCTTTCGCACTAACTTTATTAATGTTTGCTTTTTTTTTTTTTTTTTTTGCCCATATGTGTTGTTGATAATGATACTGTATCGTCAGCATATCTAAGTTAGGTATCTATATTCCTTTTATCCTTTTTCCGATTCCAATGGGATTATAGAACCCTTGTCAGTATTTTCAATAACATTCCACAAGATGATTTAAGTATATACCTTAAATGGAACATTCTACCATGTCTGTTGTCGCCTGTCGTCCCTGGGGGAAAGTGGAATCAACAAGCACACTTTTTTAAACTCAATATCATCAGCCTTGGAATCTGCCGGACCCTTGTCTACACACCCCCTTTCAGTCTTTGGATCACTATCTTTCTCTCTCTTCTTACCACAAGACAATACCCCTCTTCATATTTCTCAAGAACATACCCACATAACTCTGGCTATTAACAAATAATACAATAATTTAATAAAGAAAAGTGTCAGGTGTGTGCAATGTGTGTCTATAGAACGTCTGTAGTATTGTCTATGGTGTATGCGAAATGAGGTCAGTTAGTTCCGGATCTTTCATCATCGTGTTCGGCCATACCACAACACAGCATGTCAGATAGACTTCACCGAATGAAGCGTCTCTCCGGCCAGGGGTCAACTTACTCCCGATACTCGTGGATAGTCTGGATGCCTGGTACAATTGTTGAATATGGCATAGTATTGTCCATGAATCCGGAACACACGATGAATTTACTATGTCTATAAAAATCCAGTGAATTAGGAACCTTTCATTCAATCACACACAATCTCCAAATAACAACTTCTGTCTTGTTGGACAATGTTACTGAATAAACCACTTTGTTATTCCATCTCTCTACCTACTATTGTCATTGTCCATGGAGGTGTTTATAGTTTCGTAATAAAAACAACTGCCTTGGGAACTCAATCACTGCTACACTGGCCCTTTTAGGACAACACTCCAGATTTATATGAGACTATAATTTGTGGAACTGTGTTCCATTTCCGACGCCACTTAGTAGAACTGCACTCAGTGTGACTGCTATAGTCCACCTCTCCCAGCTGTCCTTAATTTCTCCTGTACAGTAGAATTGCACTCAGTGTGACTGCCATTGCCATCACCTCTGAGTAATACTTCCCTTCTTCTACACCGTGGAACCTGTCGAAAAGAGAACACTCGGTGAGATAAACCCGATTTGAACCTACTATATGTGAGTGTAGGCCGAAGGCCACACTCAGATATTTATATCCTAATTGACATTGCACTAAACTCTGGCAGAAAGCAGAGCAGTTCATCACATTGGCCTGAGACGTGGTAAGAACAGGAAAGACTAACGGAAATAAAAGAGACCCCCAGTAGACACCCTACCGGAAGATCCTACCATTGACGTTTCCCCCATCCCTCCAACCACCCTCAATCTCACTGAATATCATCCCACGACATTAGTGGGTTCAACGATACATTACTTAATCTAGTTTAAGCTATGCATCAGCCCGCTGCGACCGACACACCTAGAACAAGTTCACACAACGCACCATAACTATGCTCGATTCCAAGAATCTATATCACTATAATACCTTATGTAATCTAGTCCTGTCCTGAATTGAATCCACAATTGAAATGATAGACATATGTCCGTCTAATTTAATCGACACTGGACACAGTAGATTCTTTTCCTCATTGGAACAGGAATAGCTTAACACTCCAGCCCTGTTTAATCCCGTTAACACTCTGACTGCAACTTTGGTTTTTCTGACTACCGAGAGCTGTGTCCGAATGAGGTCACTCACGTGGCCAGAATTTAGGCTCAGAGAAACTCTCCTCCTTTTCATTTCTCAGATCGGGTAAAGAGAATGCCGACGTGTCTCCTTTGATCCTGGGGAAACCTCAAAGAATCCTGGCTGTGATATATCTGATGAAAGCTTTTCCCCAACTAACAACAAAAATTTGCAGCGGCCTAGACCGACTGTCTCTGGCCTTTTATCGGGTCGACTACCTCCAGTAATTCCGTGACATTTGTATCAATCCAAACTATTTAATCACCACATATTCTCACGCGTGTCTTTTGTTCACAGTAGTGTTGTTGTGTTTTTTCCCCTTAAACATATGTTAAGTGCTATGGAAAGCATATATATATATATATATATATATATATATATATATATATATATATATATATATATATATATATATATATATATATATATATATATATTGCACTTTCTGCTTTATTCAAATTCTTTTTTTTAAATAATAGTTCTAATTATGCCGACATAGTCTACAAAATTCTTATGCCATCAACCTTTGTAATTTTAGGTTAGAAAAATAATTCTTGAATGTTACATAGAACTAATTTTAAACATAAGGCTGTGAATCCTGGACAACTAGTCAACAAACAACAAGTTAATTTGAAGCTTCAGAAATGTCATATTATTTAACAATTTGGACATCCAAAAATAAGCAATCTAAACGTTTTGAAAGCGTCTGAGACATAAAGACAAGTTAACACACATCAGACCGGGTAATCATCATCTTTGGCCACATTATAAGAAGACAAAAACTATACCATAGTTCGACAGCTGGAAAGACGTGTGGAAAGGAAGATAGGGGAAGGCAGTGAGAGACAATACATGACAGACTTGCGCACAAATTGATACATTGTTGAAAATAGTAAGATGCGGATAAACATATATAATAGCAAGATGTGGATATACATATATAATAGCAAGATGTGAATATACATATATAATAGCAAGATGTGGATATACATATATAATAGCAAGATGTGGATATACATATATAATAGCAAGATGTGGATATACATATATAATTGCAAGACGTGGCTATACATATATAATTGCAAGACGTGGATATACATATATAATTGCAAGATGTGGATATACATATATAATAGCAAGATGTGGATATACATATATAATAGCAAGATGTGGATATACATATATAATAGCAAGACGTCGATATACATATATAATAGGAAGATGTGGATATACATATATAATAGCAAGATGTGGATATACATATATAATAGCAAGATGTGGATATACATATATAATAGCAAGATGTGGATATACATATATAATAGCAAGATGGGGATATATAAAAATATGACTGACACCTTGACGCCTTCATAGACGATAGGTTGAAAAATGGTGTTGTACCTCACCATAGCACAACGCTTGGGCTGTGTTAGGAGACCATGTATTGCCCATGCAGCATGTTCCCTCTCTTAGCTTGCCTAGTTTACTAAAGAAGAAAGGTAACACCAATACATCTGAAACAAGACAAGCTGCAAAACGGATCAGCAATTGTCCGCCTGTGATCGCCTCAGTTCTAGACCAGGTCCGATGAATGCTAAGGGCCTGTTATGCCCTGACCTAACATTCAGTCTTTCGGTTGCATTAATTTGCACTAGGATAAGACCTGTACCCTTCCAACTGACCTCCTCCTTCATCAGAAACCTTTGGCAGAATGTCGGGTGTCGGGTTTGGTGAGCGCCGCCGAACATTCAGCGCAAGCATAATGCAGGTAGTACCGTTTACCGTCATAAGATAGTTCACTCATGTATGGCTAAGACCTGACTTTACACAGACACACACACACACACACACACACACACACACACACACATACACACGCACACACTCACACAACACAGATAGATAGTCGGGAACGGGAACGAGAACTTATATGACTACTTATATGAATTAAATGCTCCCCACTAGGGACTGGGCGAAGCCGGGCTGGGTCAGCTAGTCTTATATATAAAAGGCAATCTCCGTCTGTATGTATGTCCTTTATGCGTTCGCGAACGGTCCATCCGATTGAGATGAAATTTTCTACACGTCTTCCTCTCATTCCCGCGCTGCCAACTGTCATATTTTTTAAAGTGTAAAATTGGCTACTTACTTAATATTATTTAATATTTCATTTTTCATTATAATTTCTATATAGCAAGGGGACTTAACTCTAGAAAAGTTATTTCAAAGGGCATGACTTTTAATAACATTGCTATATAACTTACAGTCATATTGTTGCATCGTTTTCAAAGATTTATAAACTCTTTGTCTATAGTTATTTATCGGCATTTGAGTTATAATAATAATGATATAATCTTTAAGGCATTTTCAAAGTTTTCATAAAAATAATGCATAATGCATAACATTGTAACTCATTTTTTTATGCTTAAATAAGTTATCTACAGTCATGTAGGTGATTTAAAAACAGTTTTCATTAAAAATAATGGATGGTGTGTGGAAGGACATTCTTTTAAGTAACTTTTTTTTTTTGGTATGAATTTAATGAGACGCTCCACGCCAGGAGGTGGGCGAAGCCACGCCGGGTCAGATAGATAGACAGACCCACCTTTTCGCTGCAGTTATCTACAGGCATATGCGTTATTATCCTCCTCCTCCTCCTCTCCCCTCCTTATCCTCCTACCCTCTTCCTCTTCCCCTCCCCCTCCTCCCTCTCCCTCCTCCCTCCTCCTCCTCCGTCCTCCTCCCACTTCCTCCTCCTCCTTCCTCTTCCTCCTCCCTCTTCCTCCTCCTCCTACATCCTCGCCCTCCTCCCTACTCCTAATCACCCCCCTTCCTTCCTCCTCCCTTCTCCTAATCTCTGCTCCTCCTCCCTCCTCCTATTCCTCTTCCCTCCTCCTCCTCCCTCCTCCTCCTCTTCCCTACTCCTCCCCCTCATCCCTCCCCCTCCT
>OY992884.1:65791098-65863598 GCA_963921405.1 Cepaea hortensis
CTGAATTCTTGTCTTAGCTATCCTGTTCTTTCATACTGGCGCTAGTGCGAGTGAATGCTAAGGTGCTGGAAGTATGGAAGAATGCAAGGAGGTTGTATGAGACAGGGGACATATGGGATATGGGGGATTTGAAAGCAAGTTATGAAAGTATAGGTTGGCAGACCCGGCCAGCGATGAAGTTCGGTCCAGGCCAAGGCTAAACCACTTGGGAGGGCGGAACTGGAACATCACCCTTGGAACATGTGGGGAACATGTATTATCAAGAAGGCTTCTTGACTATAAGGAGGAGTCTGATAAGAAGAGTTTGCTATGGCGTGGGCAGGTGGTCCCACCAGCAAACAGGCATGTGTACATATTGGATGTGATCATGTACTGTTCCTATACCCCGAGGGATATACTCAGTATAGACAGAGTGGGGGCTCGTCCGGGATTTGAACCCGGGACCTCTCGCATAATTATTTGGAGTGTAACAAGATCACCTTGGGTAGTGAGAGTGAACCACACCCGAGGTGTCTCTAACACTCCCGTGTATTCTAACCCCAGGGGTTGGATAGGCAGATACACATTTTTACTCTGTGGCTGATCTCATATTAGTTAATTATGTCTACAAGCCCCTCCAGATTCTAGACCCTCACTAACTACCCACTCCTGTGGAACAATGAACACTTAGGCATTGTCCGAGACCACACTCAATCATTATACAAAGAGCAAGTCAACTTACATAAAGTTTATACTACCCTTGAGAATATAGAACTTAAATGAATATCCTGATAGAATAATCTATTTACACAAATAGAGGATAGAGTAGAGACATAATCATAGATATGGTTGTCATCATCAGGTTGAGAAGTAGATTGGATGCAGATGTCCCGTCCAGTCGGTCCGCCACTCACCCGGCTTCCTTCCAGTGAGATGACTAGAACCTTGGAGACCACTCCGTCCCCAGAGCGTGGATCCACAACAATAGAGTCACCGCTGGACCTCACTTAACTGGTTCAACTGTTTCTTTATCATTCCTACCAAGTCACTGTTAATACACAGTTCTCTAACAACACTGGATGGGAGACAATCCTCCTGGATTTGACTCCGAGTATTCGTGACCTCGATGAATCTAATTAGTCACTGCCCAATCTAATGGTCCTTCAGTAGTACATTACCCGTGGTTGGATAATAAGTCTATTAACCAATTCAATGGTCCCGTACTCACAACACAGTAACACTGGTTATAGAATAAGTCCCTGACCAATCTAATGGTCCCGCAATCATAGCACCGTAACACTACTTGAAGAATCACATAAGGCAACTGATATGTCACTAAGTCCTACACGAACACAGTTCAAAGTCTTCATACTCGTTCAGTACACTATTAGAATCAGACATCTACTTTCAAGGAAGACAATTCAGGTTGGACTATAATCTATTGTCCCTTCCACCACCTGGTAACACTTGCCACAAGTTATTAATAGCTGGTGTAGTTCTTCTCAAGACCTGCCACCAAAGCTGTCATAAGAACCATTCAAGTGTCTAAATCTCGTTTTTCCGCGTTTGGGCGGAACCACCGTAATAATATACGGTCAGGTGTTTCCTTTCTTTGAGCATGATTGCTCAAATTGCTGAAATGTTCCTGGCTGAAATAGAGTATCTTCTAAGGCAGAAAAACAACACAAACCATCATGTCCCACACGTGCACCTTCAGGTTACCTAAATCACAGGATGCAAACCTTCATGCATGATGAATCATACTGGGTACATGGCGTGGTTGAGTCTGGCGTGATAAGTAAAGAATTGGACCCTTCGCTGTGTTACACGAAGTGGTTTCCCGCCAACGACAATTATAGTTGACTGGTTCCTCAACAGGCAAACTCCTGAAAAGGAATAGCGACCGGTGAGAGTATACTGACCCAAACATTAGTCCACATGCATCCTACCAATGACTACTAAACCCTCTGTCATGCTATTTAGTTATGCATATAACTAAAGCATTATCTCTATATGGACAGTAGTAAAGCATGGGTTCAGTAGTGTCAGCTGGCCTCACAGAACAGCCCGTCAACCAGAGCAAGAAATCAGAATGACGAGTCTGTTCGTGGGTCTCACCTATCCCTAATCATCTACCAGTCGTCGCTAACGTCACTAGTGATAGTAGGCTGTTATCATAGTTCTAATTTAATCGAACTAAACATTAAGGTAAAGAGTCCCTGGACTCGTTCCTAACATTATCAATGTTCATTAGTAAATATAATACTGATCAATATACCATCCCTCGGGATATAGGAACAGTACATGATCACATCCAATATGTACACATGCCTGTTTGCTGGTGGGACCACCTGCCCACGCCATAGCAAACTCTTCTTATCAGACTCCTCCTTATAGTCAAGAAGCCTTCTTGATAATACATGTTCCCCACATGTTCCAAGGGTGATGTTCCAGTTCCGCCCTCCCAAGTGGGTTAGCCTTGGCCTGGACGGAACTTCATCGTTGGCCGGGTCTGCCAACCTATACTTTCATAACTTGCTTTCAAATCCCCCATATCCTATATGTCCCCTGTCTCATACAACCTCCTTGCATTCTTCCATACTTCCAGCACCTTAGCATTCACTCGCACTAGCGCCAGTATGAAAGAACAGGATAGCTAAGATAAGAATTCAGAACGCATATGTATATCGCGACGGCACGCATTATTATCCCGCGTCGACCTATTCGGCGTTCGGAATTATTCCAGGAAGTATCACATGCCCTGACCTAATATATATACACAATGCCACATCATATATATATATGTCATCAATAAAGACTTACCTTCACACAGAAATCCCGTGTTCCACACAATGAATTCACTATTAAGTTACTACACAATAGTTACATCATTCCTGGTGGCACAGAACTAAGTTATTTCTTTACTTAGTAACTAAGCACAATTTTGTCTGAATCTCCACCTACCAACTTACCTGGTTTTCTAACCGTTCTCCTTGCTGCAGCAACTGACTGACATAAATGTAGGTTTCTATCAGGCACAAGTAACTATGTTTTATTCTAACACCGCAACCTAATAGATGCAACGATTTGCGATACACGGTAAATATAATTTAAACCCAAATCGCCCACATCGCATGCCTGCGTTCCCAAAAGCTGATTCGCGAACACATGTTGGTAAACAAACACACGACCTAGCCTTCAACAGCGTTATCGATCGGTTTGCTAATTATCTATGCAAGGACATCCGCATAGGTAATGAGGTTAGAACGATGGCGTTTTGTACACAATTACAAAGTTAACTGACTTAAACAAATAAGTACCTGAATGTTCAGAACCAGACTCCAGTCAGCTTTCAGAACTGTTCAATGGCTCCTCAGCCTCCTTTCCATAACAGTCAGTCGATACATGGTTGAGGTGCGACGCAACACAAAATGGCTCAACACAGGCCTGCGTCTGCTCTCTTCGAGTAACATGAAGTGAATGAATGGTCTAGCCAATTTCCCCACTCGTGCCAACTCAATGCGCACGAGGAGCTAGTGCTTCTTGGGAAAAGACACTTTCTCGGGAAACAGTCATTCCCCGCCTAGAATGGCTAGATCTCTCTGCACGAGAATTTAGTGCTATACCCAGCCTCACGGGTCACTCAAATTCAGGTGCTCCGAGAAGATTCTAGATGGTAATTCCTCCATCGGCTTCCCTCAGTCTATTTATAGCTGGGAAAGTCCCCCGATGACGCGCCAAAATAGTGCGGAATCCTGACGACCAAAGACAGATAAACGCGTTTCGTCACAATGAGCAAGAATGCGAGGACTTCTACGAAGACATACATGACGTGCTAAATAAAATACACAAACAGGACATCATCATAGTTATGGGAGACTTCAATGCAAGACTAGGACATAACAGAGTTTGCATAGAAAAATATCTGAGGGCATTTGGAGATCAGCATAATGAAAGGAATGATAACGTAAGTAGACTGATAGAGCTTTGCAGCCAACACGACCTCTATATAACAAATACAATCTATAAACATAAAGATTCACAAGTATACACTTGGTATAAATGGAACAATCTGACACTAAAAGCGAAATTGATTTTATATTAACAAGAAAAAACAGAAAGAGAAATATATTATATGCAAGGGCAGTGCCCAATTTCAGTATAAACACAGATCATAAAGCAGTCGTTGATACAATAAGAACCATCAGAAGAAGAAAACAAAGAGCAGGGAAATACATGCCATGCGAATCAGTAAACTTAAAAAACCTTAAAGACGAGGCAGTAAGGGCAAATTATGAGAAAGAACTAACTGAACTCTTTGTAAATTTGCCTCATTGGCACCTTTCCGTCTTGACAGACGATAGTTTGGTACATTGTGCTTCAAAAGGCTTAATAACTGTCATATGGTAATAACTACGATCCATGGCGGTGGCGAGTGTGGCTGGTAAGGCCAATTCTTGCTGCAAATGTTTGCCCACAGTAGGTGCATGTGAAAACATTGTCATTTCCGCCATTTTGCACCATCTTACGTCTCTCACGCTCTGTGTGTGCTTTATCTGCAATCATTTTCTCCTTTGTCTTTATTCCATTTCTGATAGTTGCCCTTTATGCAACACGTTCAGCGGCGACGTGCTCCCATTGTGCATTATCAATGCCTGTATCAATCATGTCCCGCTTACACACATCTTTGTATCGTAGTAGAGGCCGACCCTGAGATCTCCTACCCGTCTGTAATTCACCAAAAAAGACGTCCTTTGGTATTCTACCATCATCCATCCTCCTAACGTGTCCTATCCATCTAAGTCTATTGCCTCTCCATAGCACAAAGCCTGGGCTAAAATAAAGAAACCATGTGTTGCCCATGCAGCATGATCCCTCTCTCGGTCTGCCTAGTTCACTCCAGAGGAAAGTTAACACCTATACATCTGGAACAAGACAAGCTGCATAAGCTACCGGATCAGCAAAGCAATGCTCTAACTGTCCGCCTGTCGGAGCTTCGATCCTAGACCAGCTGCCAACCAAGGCTTAGGGCCTGGTCTGCCCTGCGCTGACTTATTTTGTCTTTGGGTTGCATTTCCTCGCACCAGGATAAGGCTAGTACCCTCCCAATTGCGCTTTTCCGCCCGAAGCCGTTGGCACAATGTGAGGTGTCGGGTTTGGTAAGCGCCGCCCAACATTCGGCGCTGACAGAAAGCAGGTAGTACCGTCTACTGTTAAATTTGCCTACAGAAGGAAAAACAGTGGAAGAAGAATGGGAGATGTTCAAATCAAGCATTTTAAATACTGCAAAAATAACACGTGGAACCACGAAAAAACGCAATACACGGATAAATAAAATAACAAGTTGGTGGAACGCAGAAGTAAAGAAAGCGGTAAAAGACAAAAAGGAAAAATATAAAAAGTGTTTGATGAGCAAACAGGAATGTGATTACATGGAATATAGAATAGCGAGAAGTCATGCTAGTAGAATAGTAAAGAGGGAAAAACAAAGAGACTGGGAACAGTATGGAGAAACCCTAAATAAAAACTACAAGGAGGCAACTAGAACCTTCTACAAAAAGATAAGTGCAATGCGAACCAGAGGAGAACCCTTTGATCCAACTGAAATAATTAACAGCGAATATGGAGAACCAATAAGTGAACAAAAACAAATCCTGATAAGATGGAAGCAGTATTTCGAACAACTTCTCAACATCTCATCAGATGTCACAGAATTTCAAGAGACCTACACAGATGTCACCGAAGAACTAGAACCAGACATACTAAACGAAGAAATTATAGAAGCCATCAGATTAGCCCGATTGAACAAATCACCGGGACAGGATGAAATACCAAGTGAACTAATTAAAGCAGCAAGAGAGGTAGGAATAGCTTGGCTATATAGACTATTCAAGCATGTTTGGGTAGAAAAACAGACACCACGAGACTGGGGAAACGCCATAATTATCCCAATTTGGAAAAAACAAAGGCAGCAAAAGAGACTGCACACATTACAGAGGCATTTCACTGTTGATTCAAACTGGGAAACCGAGGGATGGTATATTGATCAGTATTATGTTTACTAATGAACATTGATAATGTAAGGAACGAGTCCAGGGACTCTTTACCTTAATGTTTAGTTCGATTAAATTAGAACTATGATAACAGCCTACTATCACTAGTGACGTTAGCGACGACTGGTAGATGATTAGGGATAGGTGAGACCCACGAACAGACTCGTCATTCTGATTTCTTGCTCTGGTTGACGGGCTGTTCTGTGAGGCCAGCTGACACTACTGAACCCATGCTTTACTACTGTCCATATAGAGATAATGCTTTAGTTATATGCATAACTAAATAGCATGACTGAGGGTTTAGTAGTCATTGGTAGGATGCATGTGGACTAATGTTTGGGTCAGTATACTCTCACCGGTCGCTCTTCCTTTTCAGGAGTTTGCCTGTTGAGGAACCAGTCAACTATAATTGTCGTTGGCGGGAAACCACTTCGTGTAACACAGCGAAGGGTCCAATTCTTTACTTATCACGCCAGACTCAACCACGCCATGTACCCAGTATGATTCATCATGCATGAAGGTTTGCATCCTGTGATTTAGGTACCCTGAAGGTGCACGTGTGGGACATGATGGTTTGTGTTGTTTTTCTGCCTTAGAAGATACTCTATTTCAGCCAGGAACATTTCAGCAATTTGAGCAATCATGCTCAAAGAAAGGAAACACCTGACCGTATATTATTACGGTGGTTCCGCCCAAACGCGGAAAACGAGATTTAGACACTTGAATGGTTCTTATGACAGCTTTGGTGGCAGGTCTTGAGAAGAACTACACCAGCTATTAATAACTTGTGGCAAGTGTTACCAGGTGGTGGAAGGGACAATATATTATAGTCCAACCTGAATTGTCTTCCTTGAAAGTACATGTCGTATTCTAATAGTGTACTGAACGAGTATGAAGACTTTGAACTGTGTTCGTGTAGGACTTAGTGACATATCAGTTGCCTTATGTGATTCTTCAAGTAGTGTTATGGTGCTATGATTGCGGGACCATTAGATTGGTCAGGGACTTATTCTATAACCAGTGTTACTGTGTTGTGAGTACGGGACCATTGAATTGGTCAATAGACTTATTATCCAACCACGGGTAATGTACTACTGAGGGACCATTAGATTGGTCAGTGACTAATTAGATTCATCGAGGTCACGAATACTCGGAGTCAAATCCAGGAGGATTGTCTCCCATCCAGTGTTGTTAGAGAACTGTGTATTAACAGTGACTTGGTAGGAGTGATAAAGATACAGTTGAACCAGTTAAGTGAGGTCCAGCGGTGACTCTATTGTTGTGGATCCACGCTCTGGGGACGGAGTGGTCTCCAAGGTTCTAGTCATCTCACTGGAAGGAAGCCGGGTGAGTGGCGGACCGACTGGATGGGACATCTGCATCCAATCTACTTCTCAACCTGATGATGACAACCATATCTCTGATTATGTGTCTACTCTATCCTCTATATGTGTAAATAGATTACTCTATCAGGATATTCATTTCAGTTCTATATTCTCAAGGGTAGTATAAACTTTATGTAAGTTGACTTGCTCTTTGTATAATGATTGAGTGTGGTCTCGGACGATGCCTAAGTGTTCATTGTTCCACAGGAGTTGGTAGTTAGTGAGGGTCTAGAATCTGGAGGGGCTTGTAGACATAATTAACTAATATGAGATCAGCCACAGAGTAAAAATGTGTATCTGACTATCCAACCACTGGGGATAGAATACCCGGGAGTGTTAGAGACACCTCGGGTGTGGTTCACTCTCACTACCCAAGGTGATCTTGTTACACTCCAGATACATATGCGAGAGGTCCCGGGTTCAAATCCCGGACGAGCCCCCACTCTGTCTATACTGAGTATATCCCTCGGGGTATAGGAACAGTACATGATCACATCCAATATGTACACATGCCTGTTTGCTGGTGGGACCACCTGCCCACGCCATAGCAAACTCTTCTTATCAGACTCCTCCTTATAGTCAAGAAGCCTTCTTGATAATACATGTTCCCCACATGTTCCAAGGGTGATGTTCCAGTTCCGCCCTCCCAAGTGGGTTAGCCTTGGCCTGGACTGAACTTCATCGTTGGCCGGGTCTGCCAACCTATACTTTCATAACTTGCTTTCAAGTCCCCCATATCCTATATGTCCCCTGTCTCATACAACCTCCTTGCATTCTTCCATACTTCCAGCACCTTAGCATTCACTCGCACTAGCGCCAGTATGAAAGAACAAGATAGCTAAGACAAGAATTCAGAACGCATATGTATATCGCGACGGCACGCATTATTATCCCGCGTCGACCTATTCGGCGTTCGGAATTATTCCAGGAAGTATCACATGCCCTGACCTAATATATATACACAATGCCACATCATATATATATATATACTAGCTGACACGGCCCGGCTTCTCCCAGACTCTGGTGGGGAGCATCTCATTTAATTCATATAAGTAGTCATATAAGCTCCCGTTCCCGACTGTCTGTCTGTCTGTCTGTCTATCTATCTGTCTGTCTGTCTGTCTGTCTGTCTGACCCGGCCCAGCCCATGGTGGAGAGCATCTCATTTAAATCATATAAGTAGTCATATAAGATCCCGTTCCCGACTATCTGTATGTCTGTCTGTCTTGGGTAAATGGAGGAGGGAGGAGGAAGAGGGAGGTGGAGGAGGGAAGAGGAGGGAGGAGGAGGGAGGAGGAGACAGGAGGAATAGGAGGGAGGAGGAGGGATTAGGAAGAGGAGGGAGGAGTAGGGTGGAGGAGGAGGGGGAGGAGGAGGGAGGAGGAAGAGGGAGAAGGAGGAGGGAGGAGGAGATCGCAGGAGGAGGAGGAGGAGGAGAGGGAGGAGGAGGAGGGAGAGGGAGGAGGAGGGAGGAGGAGGAGAGAGTAGGCGGAGGGAGGAGGCGGAGGGAGCAGGAAGAGGGAGGAAGAGGGAGGAAGAGGAGGGAGGAGAAAGAGGAGGGAGGAGTAGAGAGTGGGAGGAGGGAGGAGGCGGAGGGAGGAAGAGGGAGGAGGAAGAGGGAGAAGGAGGAGGGAGGAAAAGGAGGGAAGAGGATGAGAGGGAGGAGGAGGAAGAGGAATGTGAAGGGAGGAGGAGGGAGGAGGTAGAGGGAGGAGGAGGAGGAGGGAGGAGGATAGAGGAGGAGGAGGGAGGAGGAGGAAGAGGGAGGAGGAGGAATGTGAAGGGAGGAGGAGGGAGGAGGTAGAGAGAGGAGGAGGAGGGAGGAGGAGAATGGAGGAGGAGGGATGAGGAGGAGAGGGAGGAGGAGGGGGGAGGGAGGGGAGGAGGAGGGAGGAAGAAGGAGGAGGGAGGAAGACGGATGAGGGGGAGGAGGGAGGGGTAGGAGGGGGAGGAGGAGAAGGGAGGAGAAGGGAGGAGGAGGAGGGAGGAGGGAGGAGGAGGAGGAAGAGGGAGGAGGAGGGAGGAGGAGAGAGAGGAGGGAGGAGGAAGAGAGAGGAGGGAGGAGGAGGGAGGAGAGATAGGCGGAGAGAGGAGGAGGAGGGAGGAGGAGGAGTAGGGATGAATAGGAGGGAGGAGAAGGGAGGAGGAGGGATTAAGAGAAGAGGGGGGAAGGGGAGAGGGAGGAGGGAGGAGGAGGAGGAAGAGGGATGAGGAGGGAGGAGGAGGGAGGAGGGAGGATGAGGAGGAGGGGGAGGAGGAGGGAGGATGGTGAAGGAGGAGGAGGAGGAGGGAGGAGGGTGAAGGAGGAGGAGGAGGGGGAGGAGGGAGGGGGAGGAGGAGGGAGGAGGAGGGATTAGGAGGAGGAGGGAGGAGGAGAACGTAGGTGGGGGAGGATGAGAAGGGAGGAGGGAGAGGGAGGAGGAGGGAGGAGGAGGAGGGAGGAGGTGGAGGGAGAAGGAGGAGGGAGGAAGAGGTAGAAGAGGAGGGAGAAGGAATAGGAGGAATAGGAGGGAGGAGGAGGGATTAGGAAGAGGAGGGAGGAGTAGGGTGGAGGAGGAGGGGGAGGAGGAGGGAGGAGGAAGAGGGAGAAGGAGGGAGGAGGAGAGAGGAGGAGGAGGAGGAGGAGGAGAAGGGAGTAGGAGGAGGGAGAGGGAGGAGGAGGAGAGAGTAGGCGGAGGGAGGAGGCGGAGGGAGAAGGAAGAGGGAGGAAGAGGGAGGAGGAAGGAGGAGTAGAGAGTGGGAGGAGGGAGGAGGCGGAGGGAGGAAGAGGGAGGAGGAAGAGGGAGAAGGGAGGAGGAGGGAGGAGGTAGTAGGATGATTGATTGCCATCCCACCAGGTTAATATGTTATCGCGGACCTCAGAGAGAAGTGTCTATGTAGAAGACCATTTCCTGGACGTACGTATTTTGGGAGGGGGAGGAGGGAGGAGGGAGGAGGAGGAAGAAGAAAAAAAAACTACGACAGTTGGCATCTCTGGAATGAAAGGAAGGCGTGTAGAAAATTTCATCTCAATCGGATGGGCCGTTCGCGAGCGTATAAAGGACATACATACATACAGACATACAGACAGACAGAGATACGGACATCCTAATTTATATATAAGATATATATATATATATATATATATATATATATATATATATATATATATATATATATATATATCATCAATAAAGACTTACCTTCACACAGAAATCCCGTGTTCCACACAATGAATTCACTGTTAAGTTACTACACAATAGTTACATCATTCCTGGTGGCACAGAACTAAGTTATTTCTTTACTTAGTAACTAAGCACAATTTTATCTGAATCTCCACCTACCAACTTACCTGGTTTTCTAACCGTTCTCCTTGCTGCAGCAACTGACTGACATAAATGTAGGTTTCTATCAGGCACAAGTAACTATGTTTTATTCTAACACCGCAACCTAATAGATGCAACGATTTGCGATACACGGTAAATATAATTTAAACCCAAATCGCCCACATCGCATGCCTGCGTTCCCAAAAGCTGATTCGCGAACACACGTTGGTAAACAAACACACGACCTAGCCTTCAACAGCGTTATCGATCGGTTTGCTAATTATCTATGCAAGGACATCCGCATAGGTAATGAGGTTAGAACGATGGCGTTTTGTACACAATTACAAAGTTAACTGACTTAAACAAATAAGTACCTGAATGTTCAGAACCAGACTCCAGTCAGCTTTCAGAACTGTTCAATGGCTCCTCAGCCTCCTTTCCATAACAGTCAGTCGATACATGGTTGAGGTGCGACGCAACACAAAATGGCTCAACACAGGCCTGCGTCTGCTCTCTTCGAGTAACATGAAGTGAATGAATGGTCTAGCCAATTTCCCCACTCGTGCCAACTCAATGCGCACGAGGAGCTAGTGCTTCTTGGGAAAAGACACTTTCTCGGGAAACAGTAATTCCCCGCCTAGAATGGCTAGATCTCTCTGCACGAGAATTTAGTGCTATACCCAGCCTCACGGGTCACTCAAATTCAGGTGCTCCGAGAAGATTCTAGATGGTAATTCCTCCATCGGCTTCCCTCAGTCTATTTATAGCTGGGAAAGTCCCCCGATGACGCGCCAAAATAGTGCGGAATCCTGACGACCAAAGACAGATAAACGCGTTTCGTCACAATGAGCAAGAATGCGAGGACTTCTACGAAGACATACATGATGTGCTAAATAAAATACACAAACAGGACATCATCATAGTTATGGGAGACTTCAATGCAAGACTAGGACATAACAGAGTTTGCATAGAAAAATATCTGAGGGCATTTGGAGATCAGCATAATGAAAGGAATGATAACGTAAGTAGACTGATAGAGCTTTGCAGCCAACACGACCTCTATATAACAAATACATTCTATAAACATAAAGATTCACAAGCATACACTTGGTATAAATGGAACAATCTGATACTAAAAGCGAAATTGATTTTATATTAACAAGAAAAAACAGAAAGAGAAATATATTATATGCATATGCAGTGCCCAATTTCAGTATAAACACAGATCATAAAGCAGTCGTTGATACAATAAGAACCATCAGAAGAAGAAAACAAAGAGCAGGGAAATACATGCCATGCGAATCAGTAAACTTAAAAAACCTTAAAGACGAGGCAGTAAGGGCAAATTATGAGAAAGAACTAACTGAACTCTTTGTAAATTTGCCTCATTGGCACCTTTCCGTCTTGACAGACGATAGTTTGGTACATTGTGCTTCAAAAGGCTTAATAACTGTCATATGGCAATAACTACGATCCATGGCGGTGGCGAGTGTGGCTGGTAAGGCCAATTCTTGCTGCAAATGTTTGCCCACAGTAGGTGCATGTGAAAACATGGTCATTTCCGCCATTTTGCACCATCTTACGTCTCTCACGCTCTGTGTGTGCTTTATCTGCAATCATTTTCTCCTTTGTCTTTATTCCATTTCTGATAGTTGCCCTCCATGCAACACGTTCAGCGGCGACGTGCTCCCATTGTGCATTATCAATGCCTGTATCAATCATGTCCCGCTTACACACATCTTTGTATCGTAGTAGAGGCCGACCCTGAGATCTCCTACCCGTCTGTAATTCACCAAAAAAGACGTCCTTTGGTATTCTACCATCATCCATCCTCCTAACGTGTCCTAGCCATCTAAGTCTATTGCCTCTCCATAGCACAAAGCCTGGGCTAAAATAAAGAAACCATGTGTTGCCCATGCAGCATGATCCCTCTCTCGGCCTGCCTAGTTCACTCCAGAGGAAAGTTAACACCTATACATCTGGAACAAGACAAGCTGCATAAGCTGCCGGATCAGCAAAGCAATGCTCTAACTGTCCGCCTGTCGGAGCTTCGATCCTAGACCAGCTGCCAACCAAGGCTTAGGGCCTGGTCTGCCCTGCGCTGACTTATTTTGTCTTTGGGTTGCATTTCCTCGCACCAGGATAAGGCTAGTACCCTCCCAATTGCGCTCTTCCGCCCGAAGCCGTTGGCACAATGTGAATTGTCGGGTTTGGTAAGCGCCGCCCAACATTCGGCGCTGACAGAAAGCAGGTAGTACCGTCTACTGTTAAATTTGCCTACAGAAGGAAAAACAGTGGAAGAAGAATGGGAGATGTTCAAATCAAGCATTTTAAATACTGCAAAAATAACACGTGGAACCACGAAAAAACGCAATACACGGATAAATAAAATAACAAGTTGGTGGAACGCAGAAGTAAAGAAAGCGGTAAAAGACAAAAAGGAAAAATATAAAAAGTGTTTGATGAGCAAACAGGAATGTGATTACATGGAATATAGAATAGCGAGAAGTCATGCTAGTAGAATAGTAAAGAGGGAAAAACAAAGAGACTGGGAACAGTATGGAGAAACCCTAAATAAAAACTACAAGGAGGCAACTAGAACCTTCTACAAAAAGATAAGTGCAATGCGAACCAGAGGAGAACCCTTTGATCCAACTGAAATAATTAACAGCGAATATTGAGAACCAATAAGTGAACAAAAACAAATCCTGATAAGATGGAAGCAGTATTTCGAACAACTTCTCAACATCCCATCAGATGTCACAGAAATTCAAGAGACCTACACAGATGTCACCGAAGAACTAGAACCAGACATACTAAAAGAAGAAATTATAGAAGCCATCAGATTAGCCCGATTGAACAAATCACCGGGACAGGATGAAATACCAAGTGAACTAATTAAAGCAGCAAGAGAGGTAGGAATAGCTTGGCTATATAGACTATTCAAGCATGTTTGGGTAGAACAACAGACACCACGAGACTGGGGAAACGCCATAATTATCCCAATTTGGAAAAAACAAAGGCAGCAAAAGAGACTGCACACATTACAGAGGCATTTCACTGTTGATTCAAACTGGGAAAATATTTTGCAAAATTCTTGAAAAAAGATTACAAACCACTTTAGAACCCCATCTAAGTGAAACACAACTTGGATTTAGGAAAAACAAAGGATGCACAGATGCCATTTTTGCTCGGAGACAACTTATAGAAAAATCAATCGAATTAATGAAACACTCTACTAAGCCTTTGTCGACCACGAAAAGGCATTCGATAGAGTAGATAGAAACAAGCTGTGGGAAATCCTTAAACAATAATGAGTGAGTACACATCTAACAAACCTATGTAGAAGTCTATACAACAACAGTGAATGCATAGTGAGAGCAACTAGAGGACACTCAGAACCCTTTACCATAAGATCTGGAGTACGACAAGGTTGTGTCCTGTCCCCTCTCTTGGTCATAACATATATAGACAACATATGTAAGGAAACCAGTCAAACAGATACAGCAAGAATACCGCATGACGAGAACACAGAAGAAGAACCATCTGCAAATCTAACCATTAGAGAACTCCTGTTTGCGGACGACCAAGCACAAATAGCAAAATCAGAAGCTGAATTACAAGACCACATGAATAGTCTAAACGAAATGTGTAGGGAACATAACATGAAAATTAGCACAAGAAAAACAGAGGTAATGACTATAACTAAAGAAGAACAAACAACAACAATTCACCTAAACGAACATCCCTTGAAACAAG
Organism: Cepaea hortensis; assembly: GCA_963921405.1. Taxonomy (NCBI): domain Eukaryota; kingdom Metazoa; phylum Mollusca; class Gastropoda; order Stylommatophora; family Helicidae; genus Cepaea; species Cepaea hortensis. The sequence continues at coordinate 65,805,580 of OY992884.1, forward strand.
TAAAGAGTTTCAAGTACCTAGGAAGTATAATATCATCAAATGGCAGATCAGAATACGAGATCGAAAATAGGTGCAATAAGGCGAATCAACTCATTGGAAAATGGCACCAATACTAAAGAACAAACATGTATCAATAACTACTAAGAAACCACTTTACAACACAATCTTCCTACCAACTCTATGCTACCAATGTCAAACCTGTACAATGGCAGAAAAAGAGAAAAGAAAAATCACAACAACAGAAATGAGGTTCCTGCGAAGAATACTTAACGTATCAAGAAGAGATAAGATCAGAAATAAAGAAATCAGGACTAAAGTGGGGGTTAAAGCAGCACTAGATTTTATTAGAAAGCAGCAAGTCAAATGGTTTGGCCATGCAAGTAGGTTACCAATCAACAGCATACCACAACAAGCAATGATGTAAAGACCAGATGGAAACAGAGGAAGAGGCCGACCACGTAAACGTTGACGGAGGGAATAGCAGAGTCCATGGGAATATCGATATATGAAGCCCATTATCGGACACTCTCGATGTTTATACTTCACCTCGACACCGCAAGGTACAAGAGGAACATGATGAGATGAGATGAGATGAGATGAGGTTGCCCAGGCTTGTGTCCTGGAGAGGTCACTTCAGCACTGCGTAACAAAGGCGACACAACACGGGAAGCGGCGCAACAGTTACTGATTATAAGTCTTAATGCTCAATTGGCGTAGAGCAAGTCGCCAGGAGATGCCTCCGACGGTGGGAGATATCATTGCATCTCACTCGACAGTTACTCGACCGCCTATACTTGACAACCCCCAGTCATAAGGTGCTGTCTCGCCACGGTTCATCTGCTCCTGAGTGTGTTTGGAGCTTATAGACAAAATCCTGACACATGGACTGCAAATTATACACCTAGTAACAAGAACAAAAACAAAACAACCGGCTTAAGGCTGGGAACATGGAACGTAAGAACATGAACCTTAGAATCTCAGACGATCCAAATGAGATTGACGATGCCCGTAATACAGCAGTGATAAACAACGAACTACTCAGACTGGGGATAGACATTGTCGCCCTACAAGAGACCAGAATTTCAGAATCTGGAAACATCAAGGAGAGGGACTTCACTTTCTATTAACATGGCAAGCCGTGCGGATAGATCATGGAGCATGTAGTTGGCTTCACTATCACAAACAAGCCGCTAAAGTCCATAATACCACCAGGTGATGGTACTGAAAGAATACTGAAGCTCCAACACCAGACAGAAGCAGTCCCAGTTAGTATTATAAGCGTTTACGCCCCAACACTAACTGCAACATCAGAATCGAAAGATACGATTTATGACGACCTTAGCAATGTGGTAAGTGAAGCAACATCTTTTTATTCTGGGGGATTTCAACGCCAGGGTTGGCTCCGACCACAAATCTTGGCCTTCATGTCTAGGACAGTTTGGCATTGGGAAAACCAACGACAATGGACAATGTTTCTTGGAATTCTGCAGCCATCATAATCTGTGCGTAACCACCACTTTCTTTGACACAAAACCACAACACAAGGTGTCATGGAGGCACATCGGATCAAAGAAATGGCACCAGCTCGACCTAATGATCACCAAACGCAGCAATCTCCTCAATGTTCGGCTGGCTCGCAGCTATCATAACAACACTGATCATTCACTATTTTCCAGCAAAATTAAGATAAAGCCAAAGAGAATCTACAGAAACAGAAAAGAAGAAATACCACGCATTGAAATCAGCGGCACCCAAGACAAAGAGAAGAGTAAGAAATTCACCCAGTCTCTGGCGGAGACTCTGCCTGTCACCCACAAATAGAACTGTACCGAGAGATCAAGTCATTTGCGCAACACTATCTACAACTCATCACTATCAACATTTGGGAAGAAGCAAACAAATTCAACCGACTGGTTTGAAGCACACTCGCAAGAGATGCTCCCAGTCCTGGAGATTAATGAGACATGAATTCTCGGCGTATAAAACATCACCATCAGAGAAAACATTGCAGGCACTGCGAACGGCCTGAAATAGAGTAAAAGATACCTCAAAAGAACGTGCGACCAGGTACTGGCTACAGCTCTCTGCACTTGTGCAATTCAAACTTGTGCAGACACTGGATATATAAGAGGGACGTATGCGGTTATCAAGCAGGCTGTTCGTCCATCAAAAAATAAGATGGCCCCTTTATGTTCATCAGACGAAGTAATCATAAAAGATCAAGGAAGCAAATGGACGCTGGGTAGAATACTTCATTGAAACCTTGCCGTCTTGACAGATGATAGTTTGTTACATTATGCTTCAAGAAGGCATAATAACTACAACTCATGGTGGTGGCTAATGTGACTGTTAAGGCCAATTCGCGCTGTAAATGTTCGTCCACAGTGGATTGGATGCATGCGAACACATGATCATTTCCACCATCATGCACCATCTTAAGTCTCACACGTTCGGTGTGTGTTTTATCTGCAATTATTTTCTCCTTTGTCTTTATTTCATTTCTGATATTTGCCTTCCATGCAACTAGTTCAGAGGCGACTTGCTCCAAATGTGCATTATCAATGCCTGTACCAATCATGTACTGCTTACACACATCTTTGTATCGTAGTAGTGGCCGACCCTAAGATCTCTTACCCATGTGTATTTCACCAAAAAAGATGTCCTTTTGTATTCTACCATTATCCATCCTCCTAACATGTTCTATCCATCTAAGTCTATGAAGACTGAGCATGGAATACACCGTCGCACAACCTGATCTTACCAATACTTCAGTATTTGTGATTTTGTCTTGCCACTTAAAACCAAGTATTCTTTGCAGACTGAAGCTGTCGTTTCTCTTGGTGTGAGTAAGTTGTCCAGGCTTCACTGCCATAAAGAAGAGAACTAAGGACACATGCTTGATAGACAAGGATTTTTGGTTTAGAAGTAGGCTTCCTGTACTCCCAGACTCTTTTTGTTGATCTGTTCATTGTTGTTGCTGCCTTACAAATCCTGATGTCGATTTCCTGATTTAGGGATACATTGCTATATACCTCTGTCCTAGATATGTAAAATGGTCTACTATCTCTTGTTCGGCGTTGTCAATAAAGATTGATCGTACCCCATGTGCACCTTGTGACATAATCTGTGTCTTCTTTTTGCTAATTGTTAAACCAAATTCAGAACAACCATTGGAGAATGCAGATAGTAGACATTGCAATTCTTCTTCAGGGTGGGTTAAGACCAGGGATGGAGATATATCTCTCCATAGCACAAAGCCTGGGCTAAAATATAGAGACCATGTGTTGCCCATGCAGCATGATCCCTTTCTCGACCTGTCTAGTTCACTCCAGAGGAAAGATGGGTAGAACACTACTCAGTGCTATTTTCAGTGGATAAACACTATCGGAGAAGAAGCTCTGGAAGCCATAGAACAACAAGCAGCCACCATGCAAGCCCTGGATAAAGAACCATGCCTCACATAAATAAGTGAAGCACTAGACACTCTCAAATCCGCAAGGTACCAGGAAAAATAATATTCTATCTGAAATTTTAAATTGTGGCAAAGAAACAATCATCCCAGAACTGTATGCAATACTTCAGCTCTGCTGGAAAGAATGATCAGTACCACAAGATATGAGGGACGCAAACATGTTTACCATTTATAAAAGCAAAGGTGACAGAAGCGACTGCAACAACTATCGTGGCATTTCCCGCCTCAGGATTACAGGCAAGATTTTCGCTCAAGTAATCCTAGAAAGATTACACATTCTTGCTGAAAGAATCTACTCCGAATCACTGTGCTGATTTAGACCCTACAGGTCCACCATCGATATGAATTTCTCACTCAGGCAGCTCTAGGAGAAGCGCAGAGAACAGAGGAAGCCATTATATATTGCCTTCATCGTTCTCATAAAGGCATTTGACCTGGTGAGCAGAGAAGGCGTTTCTAAGATCCTTGAGAAGATAGGATGTCTACCCACCCTGCTAAGACTAGCGAAATCATTTCACGAAAACATTGTAGGGGACCATTTTATCGATGGCTCAACTTTCCAGTCATCAGAATCAACAGTGGAGCAAAGCAGAGCTGCGTGCTTGCTTCTACACTTTTTAGTATCTTCTTCGGCGTTCTCATAAGGCAGACATTTGCGACTAGCACTGAAGGCATATACCTCCAAAAACGATCTGATGGCAAACTGTTAACCCATCAAGACTCAAGGCGAAGACCAAAATAATATCAAGATGCAAAAAGAGAACTACTTTTTGCAGACGATGTAGCACTAACTACTCATGCATCAGAAGATCTGTAAATGCTCATAGATCATTTTGCAGCCGCCTGCACGGATTTTGGGCTCGCCGTAAGCCTAAATAAAACACGGGTGATAGAACAAGATGCTGGTGCGCCTCATTCAATCACAATTTCTATTTAAAAATTGAAGGTTCTCCATGAGTTTACGTATTTGGGGTCGACAATATCAGATATTATTTCCTTAGAGACAGAAATCGACAGACGCATTGAATAGGCAGCCACAGCACTTTCCAGGCTAACTAAGAGAGTTTGGGAGAATAATAGACTAACAGAACGTAAACAAGTTCAGTATATAAAGTTTGTGTTATTAGCACACTACTCTATGGGTCTGAATCCTGGACTTTGTACTCACGACATGAAAGAAAGTTGACTTCCTTCCATATGTGATGTCTGAGACGTATCCTGGGCATATCACAGAAATACCACATAACAAACAAACACGTGCTTGAAAGAGTGGATATTACCACAGTGCACTCCCTGCCCAATCATAGACGCCTCTGGTGGCTGGGACATGTATCTCGAATGGAGGATGAGCGTACTCCCAAAGATCTCCTATTCGGAGAACTAGCCACAGGGATGAGGCCCTCTGGAAGACCCCGATTGCGATATAAGGATGTGTGTAAACAAGATTTGAAAACCTTTGGCATAGACCCACACACGTGGCAACAGACACATGTTCCTGGAGACGAGATGTACGAAATGGAATGGTGCTCTTTGAGGGCAATCTGATCCAATAAACTGAGGATATAAGGAACAGGCATAAAATGCGGTCACTTACTGCCTTACAGATGCCGAAACTGTGACAGAGATTGTCTATCTCGCATTGGACTATACATGCCATGTGCCTCCCCAGCGGCACAACTCTATAGTCCTACAGGAGTGAAAAAGGCTTACTATATATATATATTTTCCTTGAATATCAAGAAAACGTAAACAATGGTGATATCTAAGAAAATGGTGATACCGAAATGTGAAATAGAAATAGAAGGCAAAATTCTTAACCAAGTGGATAATTTTAAATACCTAGGATCTTATATAACATCAGATGGAAGATGTACAACAGAGATCGGAATAGGGCAAGCAAAAGCCGCATTTCAGAAAATGAAGATGTTTGCGGACGACCAAGCACTAATAGAAAAATCAGAAGCTGAATTGCAAGACCACATGAATAGTCTAAACGAAATATGTAGGGAACATAACATGAAAATTAGCACAAGCAAAGCAGAGGTAATGACTATAACTAAAGAAGGACAAACAACAATTCACCTCAACGAACATCCCTTGAAACAAGTAAAGGGTGTCAAGTACCTAGGAAGTATAATATCATCAAATGGCAGATAAGAAGACGAGATCGAAAATATGTGCAAAAAGGCAAACCAGCTCATTGGACAAATGGCACTAATACCAAAGAACAAACATGTATCAATAACTACTAAAAAAGCACTTTACAACACAATCTTCCTACCAACTATATGCTACCAATGCCTAACTTGGACAATGACAGAAAAAGAGAAAAGAAACATCACAACAACAGAAATGAGATTCTTGAGAAGAATACTCAACGTATCAAGAAGAGATAAGATCAGAAATGAAGAAATCAGGATAAAGTGAGGGTTAAAGCAGCACTAGATATTATTAGAAAGCAGCAAGTCAAATGGTTTGGCCATGCAAGAAGGTTACCGGTCAACAGCATAACACAACAATCAGTGATGTACAGTCCAGATGGAAACAGAGGAAGAGGCCGACCACGTAAACGTTGACGGAGGGAATAGCAGAGTCCATGGGAATATCGATATATGAAGCCCATAATCGGGCATTCTCACGATGTTTATACTTCACCTTGACACCGCAAGGTTGAAGAGGAACATGATGAGATGCCACCGTCTTCTTGGTCTACCACGGGGACTACGGTCATTTATTTTTTTAGTGTAAGCGAGTTTTGTTTCCCTATTATCTTACATTCTTTCTATATGCCCCAGCCATTGCCTATTAGCCTTCATGATACCAGTGATTAGCGGGGACTTAAACAGATCATAAATGTCTTTGTTGCTTCTTCTTTTCCACTCTCCACTTTGTGTATCCCTAATGGGTCCAAAGATGAGTCTTAAAACTTTGTTCTCAAAGTTTGTAACAAGGCTTCGTCTCCTTTAGTTGTACTCCAGGTTTCAGAGCCATACAGCACAACTGGTCTGATCATTTTGTATATTGTGATCTTGGTGTTACGAAATAGCGCGTTTGATGTTAGCAGATGTTGTAGTGCATAGTATATCTTATTTCCAGAGTTAAGCTTGTATTTCTTCCCTTATTATTTTGGAGCAGTTGACGATTGTACCCAGGTATTTGTATGTTTCCGTTCTTTTAATGGTCATATTATCTATTTGTATATGGCCAGAGATGATATAGATAGTATAGGGGATGATATAGATATTGTAGAGGAAAATGAGCAAAAGACATTGGAAATAAATATTGACTCACTAAAAGGAAAAAAACTCAACACATGGGGCTGGTTATCAACCAAGATAAGACAGAATATATATATATATATATATATATATATATATATATATATATATATATATATATATATATATATATATATATATATATATATATACATACATATATGCAGAATATCAATCCTGAATTGATTTTCTGTGCAACTATAAGTGTTTGCAATTGCTTTCTGCACGAGAAGTCAAACGTTTAAGGCCAATTTACATTGTTAGTGACAAACCCCACCCGGTCATCAGCGCATTGAAAGTCTAAGAGCTCTTCGGTGATGCGGTCAGTATATTACCGACCGTCTTTACCTCCCAAGACATTTCCTGGTACCCATTTTAGTCCGGTTTGACAGTGGTCAGATTTACAAATCTGCCTAAAAGTGACGTCATCACGTCTCAAGTTGTTCCTCATTTACCTTGTGGTGTCGAGGTGAACGTAACAGTGGCAGATTTTAAATGTCAGTTTAATGTCAATGTTTGGCAGTGGTAGTTATATTGTTTACAAAACTTGCTTTCCGTACAGATGTTACCCAGTTATGCTAGGAGTTTAGTCACTGTGTCCTGCGTGTGAACTGATGTCAAAGTTTCTTTCATGTCACAGCTGCATTGGTTGTAGTGGCGTTGGTTGCAGAAAATTGTGTTAATTGTCTATACAGGTGACAGCATGATATGCACATGTACGGGATACATGCTATAGTATTAAGAAGGTGGAAAGACGTTTAAATTGATGGGGATTATGTTGATAAGTATAATGTTTGCTGCACGTATGCATGCACACTGTGACAAAATTCATTGTATGTTATTAACTGTTAAAGAGATAATAATTGTGGTGCATAACTGTCTGACCTACCCTTGTAAATGATACAGTTTAACGTATATGCTTCGTAGAAGCGTCTCAAATAATGGATGTTGCCACCGATAAGCCTTGTTTTCGGTAATTGTGTTCAGTAAAGCTGCATTATTTCGGGTTACTTTAGATTGTTTATATTCTCACAGTTTTAAAGCAGTTTCACAGATTTTATTCATACCAGATCTATTTTGATGTTCTTTGGGGTATTCTTTATAATTTTGAAGTTTAATCTCATCTTTTCTATAACTGGTACATGATTGGTATGTCCATCTACTTACTCCTACAACAGCTTTCATATGCGGTGTCTGCGAAAGATTCTTGGTATTAAGTGGCAAGACAAAATCACAAATACTGAAGTATTGGAAAGATCAGGTTGTGTGACAGTTTATTCCATGCTCAGTCTTCTCAGTCTTCGAAGACTTAGATAGATAGAACATCTTAGGAGGATGGATGATGGTAGAATACCAAAGGACATCTTTTTTGGTGAATTACAGATGGGTAAGAGATCTCAGAGTCGGCCTCTACTACGAAACAAAGATGTGTGTAAGCGGAACATGATTGATACAGGCATTGATAATGCACATTGGGAGCAAGTCGCCGCTGAACGTCTTGCATGGAGGGCAAACATCAGAAATGGAATAAAGACAAAGGAGAAAATTATTGCAGATAAGTCACACACCGAGCGTTTGAGACGTAAGATGGTGCATGATGGTGGAAATGACCACGTGTTCACATGTACCAACTGTGAACGGACATTTACATCGCAAATTGACCTTATCAGTCACATTCGCTACCGCCATAGGTAAAAGTTATTATGCCTTTTTCAAGCACAAACTATCGTCTGTCAAGACGGCAAGGTGCCAATGAATTTGCTTTGTAGGTATATTCTGCTGTGTCAGCAGTCAGTATAAAATCATCTGGGACTGAATGATTCAAAATATAGTTTTTACAATCTGAACGAGAATTCAACATCAAAATCCAACTAATCTGTGTAAGGGAAGAACCCACTACCCCGCTATCAAACCACTGAAAGTTTAAGATCCAGTTAACCTTTCGACCACGTAGATCTATATACAAGGAGGCTACAAATCACAACCTGAAAAGTGTGGTAGGAATTACAATACCATGCCATTGTGTTGTAACCTTTCAATATTGTTGTTAAGGACGTCAAGAGTGTTTAGCACGTGACATAACGGTGCAGGCAAACGCACTCACGTCACAAGTACAGTTTAAAGATTGCTCCCCCACTTTTGACGTGCACCAGACAGGAGCTGCGTTCTGTTATCCTTTTTATTTTAATCAGTGAATAGGGGAAACCTATAGACATTCATCGGGGAAAAAGCTATGGTGATGCTAGTCCAGCAAGTGTATGTGTGGAGTAGGGTGTTAACCAATGACTATTGAACAGACAGGCCAGTGTCTAGTCACTACGCTACCACTGCTTTCAGGCGATCACGTTCCTCCATAAATATGTGTGCTCTGTGTATATATAAATGTGTTGCTAGTCATCTTCCGTGCCGCTCTGTGTTATACATGGTATGTAAATGTGTCGCTGGTCGTCTTCCGTGCCGCTTTGTGTTATATATACATGTGTCGCTGGTCGTCTTCCGTGCTGCTCAGTGTTATATATAAATGTGTTGCTTGACATCCTTAACAACAATACTGACAGGTTAAAAGACAAAGGCACGGTTATTGTAATTTCTATCACACATTTACGATTTGATTTGAAGCCTCCTTGTATCTAAGTCTTTTCGCCCCTAAACATAAACACATAAGTGTAAAATATAGAAGTTACAAACATTTCAACCAAAACGCGTTTTTACAGGACTTGCTCAGTTCACCTCTAGACAATGTTTATCAGCTTCCTTACCCGGATGATGCTCTGGAATTCTGGATGAAAACATTTAATGATGTTTTTGATAGACATGTGCCAATCAAGGAAGTTCGAGTAAAACACCACGTCAAGCCACCTTGGATCACCCAGGAAATACTTGAAATTATGAGAGACAGAGATAAAGCACATAAAAAGCGGGATCTCAGCGCATACCGTACTCTTAGAAACAAAGTTCAATATACCATACGACGGGAAAAGAAAAATTAATTTAAGAACTTAGTAATGGATAAAACAAAATAGTAAGGATATATGGAAGGCAATTAACACCTTGACAAACAAGTTCCGAAATTCTTTACCATCAAATCATATTACATGCGACCAATTCAGTAATTTTTTTTCAAACTGACATAGACCAGTTGAAGGCTTCAATACCTAATTCTCCTTGCAACTTATCTTTACTGTCATCATTTTGCGAGAATAGATGCTCCCGCGATATTCTTTCCGACATACCGCTAATGACAATCACTGAAGTATTCACTTACCTCAGTAACATAAAAAACACAACCTCATCTGGGTTAGATGGAATCAGCAACCGGATTCTCCGTTGTGCTGCGCCAGTGATCTGTATATCACTAACCTATGTATATAATCAGTGTCTCACCAAAGGCCACTTTCCATCAACTCTCAAAATCGCTAAAGTGTACCCTCTTCTTAAATCTGGTTCATTGGACAATAGTCTCCCGAACAATTACAGACCCATTTCCTTACTATCATCACTATCTAAGCCACTAGAAAAACACATCCATAAAGTAACATTACAGTATTTAGTTCGCAACAAGTTTATTGTTGACAGCCAATCAGGATTTCGACCAAAATATTCTTGCCATACGGCCCTAACAAACATGATAGAAAATTGGCACCAGAATATAAACAACAACAGTCTATGTGGAACTGTGTTTATTTATTTCAAGAAAGTATTTGATATGATAGACCATGTTATTTTAATTAAAAAACTTGAGACAATGAAAATTGGCCCTAATGTAGTCACTCTAATATCATCTTTTCTATCAAACAGAAAGCAAGTAGTATCACATAATAAATGTCTGTCTCAAACCACTACCTTCAATATTGGAATACCGCAAGGCTCTATTCTTGGCCGTCTATTATTTGCAATATATATTAACGATCTACCTTTACATCTTTCGTCGTTCTGCGATCTATTTGCAGACGACTGTACAGTGTACACAAATGTTGAAAACTGTATTTTATTGGAGTCGTCTTTACAACAAGAATTAAATAATGTAGTTAGGTGGAGCTATTCAAACCGTATACAAATTAACACATTAACTACCACACTTTTCACATTGGGCAGTGGGGAGCGTTTTGTGTGTTATTCACTGGCACAGGAACGGAGCATAATGGGGAAGTTGGAACTGCGACTAACTAACTAACTAACTAACAAATTAACATCACTAAAACAAAATCAATGTTACTAACAACCAGACAAAGACTTCAAACTCTAAGCTCACACACATCACTTCAACTTCACATCGATAACGTGCCAGTAGAAAGTGTAATTGAGCACAAAACATTAGGCATAATCATTGATAGAAACCTAACCTTTAATTCTCACGTTCAAGCGCTTATTAAACAAACAGCGAAAAAAGTCTACCAACTCGCCAAAATTAAAAACTTCCTTAATGAGGACACAAGGGAACTATTCTATACTTCTCATATACAGACACAATTTGACTACTGCTCTACAATCTGGGACGGTTGTTCTAATTCAAACACCAAGCGACTTTACTCACTCCAGAAACGGGCCATGAGTCTAATTTATAGCAAACATTTATCTGACAATCCTAGCCTGTATAAACGCCTTCAGTTACTACCACTCCGCAAACGCCTGCTTTTCAATAAAGCTAAACTAATTCTTAAAATCCTGCATCGGAATGCCCCAAATTACCTTTGGCCATTGTTTAAATATAATGCTAGACACAGTAAACGTTTAAATATATTACACATTCCGAAGCCTAGGATTGACTTATACAAAACAAGCTTAACGTACTCTGCAGGTCAGCTGTGGAACAATCTTCCACAAGAAATCAAAGACATCACTAATCCCTATTCATATAATCGCAAATTACTCGAACACTATCTCAGTACGGATTATCTTCCCCCTTAATAACAGAGATAATAATAATAATAACAAAACCCTAGTATAACAGGCAGTCCCCTTTTGGTTGGCCAGTATATTCCACATGGCTAATAACATGTGTCAGACCATTATCTAATTTTACTGTGTCGTGTAGTTTTGATGTTCGCATTTTGCCCATGCCTTTATAATGCATATCTTTTGTATTGTTACTGTTCTCTGTTAGCCTTGAATTATGTGTGAATGAAATAATGTATGAAAGAGAGTGATAGAAGGGCAGAATGTTAGACGGGCCTGCGTGCCCAGTTCTTAACCCTTTGAAAATAAAGTTGGTTCGTTCGCTATACCGTCGTTGTCACATTGGGGGTATAACTTCACTTTACTCGCTACGTTCCGCCATTATGTCGTCACGGGTGCTGAAAACGTAACCACTGTGAGTGCTTCCAAGATCACGCGTACCAGAAGTACTCTTATGGAGAACAAGGAAGCACTACTGACCGTCTGGATTGAAGACCAGAACCAACAGAATATGCCTGTGAGAAAGATGGTTATCCAAGAGAAAGGAAAGTCTCTCTATGAAGATCTAGCTTAGAAAGCGGGTGAGAGCAGTACTAGTAGTGCTGATGATAGTTTTGGAGCCATTCGTGGTTGGTTTGAGCGCTTTAAGAAGCATTCACACCTGCATACCATTCAGATAACAGGTGAAGCGGTGAGTGCTGATACAGCAGTTGTAGAGAGTTACCCTGCAGAGTTAGAGGCCATGATTGAGGAGAGTGGTTACTCACCCAAGCATGTCGGACGTTCAAGGCAACATTCTCAACGCCATTGACAACATTGCGGATTCATGGAGTGAGGCAACGTCAGCATGCATAAATGTTGTGTGGTGAAAACTGTGACCAGAATGTTTGCATGAATTTTGTGAATTTGACAATGTTCATGCTATTCGACAACAGATCGCTAACTTATCCACTAAAGCTGGCTTTGAAGGGATGGAGGAACGAACGAACGAATGAACGAACGAACAATCTTTATTTTTAAAGGGTTAAGAATTGGGCACGCAGGCCCGGCTGACATTCTACCCTTCTACTTTCTTTCCTCTCATACATTATTTCATTCAACATCACTTATGAAGCAGATCTTTGACAACAAAGAACAATAAGCATTAAAACGCATGGAAATTAATCAATAATACATGACTCAATGAGGCAATGTTTGACATGGGTATTATAAATACCTAAGGATGGTGTAACGTGCCATACATATGGGAATGATTTTTGGCTATTTGTCGTTTGAGATAGTTTACCCTTATTATTGTCATTTTGTTGTTTGTTTACTTCGCTTGTTGTTTGTTTCTTTTGTTATTGTTTTGTGAGGAAGCTGACATTCATGCATAACATGGGAAAGAAGTGTCTAATGAGGACCTAATGCAACTCAACGTGCAGAGAGCTCTGCAGGAAGAGGAGCACCCTGTTGCAACACCCACACCTCGAATGTTTACAGCTGAACGTTTGTCACAATTATTTCAATTGATTGATGTGGCAATGGACATAATAAATGAGGATGACCCGAACAGAGAACGGTGCTCCGCATAGTCGAGGGCAGAAACAAGAACCAACAACTTTTATATGGAGCTTACTTAGAGAAAATGAAAAAAAGGTGTGCAGCAGACATTGGACACATTTTTTATTTTGTTCAAGCATAGAAGAGCCACTAAAAGAGGCAAGAAGAGGCTACAGGTTCATCCTCAGATAAAGCGACATAATTTAATACCTCTACAACCCAATAACTCTACCCCCTCCCCCCAACACACCTCTATTTAGCCAACATATAGCAACAACCATCAACATAAACAGTACATAATACACTATATTTCATTTAATTATATAGGAAATAGTGTTTCGCTGTAAGTCGTATGTTTTTTTCCCCAAGATCTTAACCCCGACGTTAATCGGGACCTCTCTCTCTCTCTCTCTCTCTCTCTCTCTATATATATATATATATATATATATATATATATATATATATATATATATATATATATATATATATATATATATATATATATATAGCTGACCCGGCCCGGCTTCGCCCAGCTCCTGGCGGGGATCTATCTATCTATCTATCTAACTATCTATCTATCTATCTATCTATCTATCTATCTATCTATCTATCTATCTATCTATCTATCTATCTGTCTGTCTGTCTGTCTGTCTGTCTGTCTGTCTGTCTGTCTGTCTGACCCGGCCCGGCCCGGCTTCGCCCAGCTCCTCATAAGAGCATCTCATTTAATTCATATAAGTAGTCATATAAGTTCCCGTTCCCGACTGTCTGTCTGTCTGTCTGTCTGTCTGTCTGTCTGTCTGTCTGTCTGTCTGTCTGTCTGTCTGTCTGTCTGTCTGTCTGTCTGTCTGACCCGGCCCGGCTTCGTCCAGTTCCTGGCGGGGATCTGTCTGTCTGTCTGTCTGTCTGTCTGTCTGTCTATCTGTCTGTCTGTCTGTCTATGTATCTATCTATCTATCTATCTATCTATCTATCTATCTATCTATCTAAATATTATATATATATATATATATATATATATATATATATATATATATATATATATATATATTATTAGCCAGGGGACTTAACCTACGATATAGGAATGCTACTAAAAGTTATGTCCTTTTATTTAATTTTTCTTATGTTAAGTCATGTAAATTTAAATATTAAATTTTAGTAAGTATTTTAGTATTGCCTATAACCAAACTATTACAGTTGGTTGCACTGGAATGAGAAGAAGACGTGTAGAAAATTTCATCTCAATCGGATGGACCGTTCGCGACGGACATACACACATCGCCTTTTATATATATATATATATATATATATATATATATATATATATATATATATATATATATATATATATATATATTAGGGAGAGAGAGAGAGAGAGAGAGAGAGAGAGAGAGAGAGAGAGAGAGTGTGTTTTGTGGTTTAATGGGAGTGTGTGTCTTGTGTTATATTCCGGTATATATGACTGAGTTTGTTATTGTGTGCGTCCTTATGTGTGTGTGTGTGTTTGTGTGTGTGTTTGTGTGTGTGTGTGAGAGAGAGAGAGAGAGAGAGAGAGAGAGAGAGAGAGAGAGAGAGAGAGACAGTAGATTTATCTATGTGAGTCTCTGTGTGTATGTGTGTGTGTGGGATGATTGCGTCATTTTTATGTGAATGTGAGTGCTTGTGTGTGAGTGTGTGTCTTCGTTGATGTGGCTGTGTTTGACTTATGCATTTTACTGTGTTGGTGATTTTATGTGTGGCTATGCGAGTATGAGATTGTGTGTTTATGTATGTGACTGTCTCTGTATGTGTATTTGTCGATGTGACTGTGTGTGACTAATGTATGTTACTTCGTGGGTGATTGTATGTGTAACTGTATGCTCTTTGAGTATATGGTGGCAAGTGCGAGTTAGTGTGTTATTATTTGTATGCGTTTCTATGCGTGTGTAAATGTTTCTATGTATGTATGTATGTATGTATGTATGTATGTATGTATGTATGTATGTATGTATGTATGTATGTATGTATGTATGTATGTATGTATGTATGTATGTATGTATGTATGTATGTATGTATGTATGTATGTATGTATGTATGTATGCATGTATGTATGTATGTATGTATGTATGTATGTATGTATGTATGTATGCATGTGTGTATGTATGTATGTATGTATGTATGTATGTATGTATGTATGTAGGTAGGTAGGTAGGTAGGTAGGTAGGTAGGTAGGTAGGTAGGTATGTATGTATGTATGTATGTAGGTAGGTAGGTAGGTAGGTAGGTATGTATGTATGTATGTATGTATGTATGTATGTATGTATGTATGTAGGTATGTAGGTAGGTAGGTAGGTAGGTAGGTAGGTAGGTAGGTAGGTATGTATGTATGTATATATGTATGTATGTATGTATGTGTGTGTGTGTGTGTGTCTTTGTGTATGTTACAACGCATGCGTGTGTATGAATGTGTAACTCTGATAATCTAAAAACAAGAAATTATGTTAACTATCCACACACACACACACACGGGAATGAGAAACAGAATAATTGTATCTAACGGTCTCGGAACAGCTATTTTCTAAGTCGTTTTTTTATCTTCATTTTCTTAAATGGACATATACAAATGTGTTTTTAAAAAAGGGGGAGATGTGTATATTTTATACTTTGTATTTGGAGATAATATATGTTTTAGAGACAACAAGTAAACCTGACTTGACCTTGTCCACAGAAAACCAAGCGTTACTTTTATCGGAACTACCCGGAGAGAAATGTGTAACCAGACATCTGTTTTATGTTATACCACAGTTGATCATTTGCTAATACTACGTACATAAACTCTACTGAGAATACAAGAAGTTATTTTTCTCCAAAGCATCTTGTATCGTCATCTTGTATAGTATCTATTCAATGAATGTCTACAACATTTACTTTTCAATTATAAAGTCTGTAACGTTTGTTCAGAAATCTCAAACATGTAGTACTATCATTAAAAAAAAATTCATAAATTGATCTAACTAACCTCTGATATAGTCTGCCATCCTATACCCTGTACTCTAACACGGTCAGCAGCACCGATGATCTTGTAGTATGCATCTCATCTGATCTGTCATTATCCAACTAGAAAGATCAGTCTAAAACACGGGTTTCGTTGATTTCTTCTACCGTCTGAATCAATGTAGTTACTTTAGTGGCATTTCCGTTTGTGTGTTTGTATTGTGTTTGTTTCTTATTGCTGTTTACTGATGAAGACTTGCCGCTACATCCTCTGTGTGTTTTTATTCTTTTATTTTATTTTGTAGGTGTAATTTTGAAACGCTACATACATTTTTATTTTGCTCTCCAATTTATACATCTTTACCGGCGTTAAACAGATTTTACTTATGCAAAATACTTTATCGAAGGTCTTGACCATTTTCGTTGTCTATTGTTTTAAAATGTAGTCAATAACAATCAATAAAGAAGTCAAACGTCTGTGGTTTGTGTTTACTAAATTATGACTTCCTTTTTTATGTCACCGGGAGCTTCGTGGTAAAAATTATATGTCCAAAATCCTCTATATGTGCCCCATGCTGTTATACTACTGGCTTCTACAATCCCAAGGTAGCCATTTGTAAGATGGAAATACAACTGACTAACCAACATAGTGTGGTGGTGTTTGTTGCATTGAACATCAACTTATGTATGGATGTGAAACTTGGACAACGAACTTACAAGTTGAAAACCATTTAGTGGCAGTGGAAATGTGGTCTCTGAGAAAAATGCAAAGAATGCCATGGACAGACAGAAAAAAAAATTGAAGTCGGGAGTCACAATTTTGTGGGCACGATATGAGAAGAAATACACTAGAAAACCTGGTGACAACTGGCAGGATTGAAGGGAAAGGAACAAAGCGAATGCAGGGAGGTAAATATATGGAAGGCTTCGCCACATTGCATTGTCTAGACAGGAACACAGAGCTGATCCACGACTGTGGAGACGTCAGAGATAGCGAAACATATTGCCCACGCTTATTGGCATCGCACATAATTAATGAATGATGATGTCAGGTCTTGTCAGATATGACTGAGCTACTGTATAAAACAGTAGACGGTACTACCTGCTTTCTGTTAGCGCGGACGTTGGGCGGCACTTACCAAACCCGACACCCCACATTGTGCCAACGGCTTCGGGCGGAAGAGCGCAATTGGGAGGGTAGAAGCCTTACCCTGGTGCGAGGAAATGCAACCTAAAGACAAAATGTCATGGCAGGGCAGACCAGGCTCTAAGTCTTGGTTGGCGGCTGGTCTAGGATCGAAGCTCCGACAGGCGGACAGTTAGAGCATTGCTTTGCTGATTCGGCAGCTTCTGCAGCTTGTCTTGTTCTAGATGTAGAGGTGTTACCTTTCCTCTGGAGTGAACTAGACAGGCTTAGAGATGGATCATGCTGCATGGGCAACACATGATCTCTATATTTTAGCCCAGGCTTTGTGCTATGGAGAGGCAATAACTCCATCCCTTGTCTTAACCGATCTCGGAATCAAAAGAGAGGAAACTGTTACGGGTTATAAGTCCCTGTCAATTGGCGTAGACATGGGGCGCCACGCGTTGCCTCTGACGGTGGGAAACACCTACAGGTGTCACTGATCAGCTACCGCCCGCCTTAAACTGGGCATCCCCCAGCCAATTGGGTGCTTATCCGCCACAGCCTGCCTGCTTCAATGGGTGCTTGGGACTAGGACAAAATCTGAATTGCAGGCTGTAAAACCAATGCACCAGGTACTAATAAAACGAGAACTAGAAACCTCAAGCTACGGCTTGCAACCTGGAACGTGAGAACCATGTGTCCAGGATTTTCCACTGACTTGACCAATATTGACGATGTGAGAAAAACGGCTGTGATTGATGCTGAACTCAATCGTCTTAATATTGATATTGCTTGCCTGCAGGAGACTCGCCTCGCTGAGAAAGGGTCACTCAGGGAAAACAATTACACCTTTGTTGGAAGGGTAGAGGGCAGGCAGAAAATATGGCAACATGGTGTGGGTTTTGCAGTGAAGAATTTGCTACTGGGAATGATTGAAATTCCAGCAGGAGGAAATGAAAGACTATTATCCCTGCGCTTGGAAACCTTTTGTTGTTTTGCTACCATCATTACTGCATATGCACCGACACTCGATTCCTCTGATGATGCGAAGGATTCGTTCTATGAGCAGTTAGACTCCGTGATCAAGGCATTTCCAAAATCTGACTACATTTATATGCTCGGTGACTTCATTGCTCGTGTGGGCAAGGACTCGAGTTCATGGCCAGTGTTCCTTGGAAAGTACAACATCGGTCGCATGAATGATAATGGGCAAAGGCTGCTAGAGCATTGCACCAGAAATGACCTATGTATTACAAATTCCTTTTTTAAAACAATAGAGTTGCATAAGGTTACATGGAAACATCCAAGATCCGGTCATTGGCCCAGCTGGACTTCATCATCACACGGAGACAACATCTGAACCATATATCACTGACTCAAAGTTACCACATTACCGTGTGATACGGATCATTCTTTGGTTGCTGCAAGGGTTAGACTGAGACCAAAGAGAATCTACACAGCTAAACACAAATCTAACCCCAGGATTAATATTATTAACACTCACGATCCCGAAAAGTGCTTTCAGTTTCAAGAGCAACTTGAAGATGCTTTCACTGATACACCAGAAAATTGTACAGTAAATGAAAAGTGGGGTCAACTTAAAGAAACTCTTTATAAAACTGCCGTACGGGTTTACGGCACTGTGGATTATCAGAGGCAGGACTGGTTTGCGGCATACAGCCAGACTCTGCAGTCCTTGATTGATAAGAAGAAGATAGCTCTCTTAAGAAACAAAGAAAGACCATCGCGTAACACTGAGTGAGCTAAAGCAAGCAAGGAAGGGTGTGCAAAAGGCTGCCAGGCAGTGTGCAAATGACTATTGGATCAAGTTATGTGAGTCCATTCAAATCGCAAGTGATAAGGGAAACATAAGAAGCATGCATGAAGGAATAAAGAAAGCCTGTGGTCCAGTGATCAAAAGAAGTACACCATTGACAACCTTGACTGGAGAAATCATAACTGATAAGAAACAGCAGATGAACAGATGTGTAGAGCACTATTTGGAGATTTACTCAAGTGAGACCAAATTAGCGGATGATGCCCTTAACGCCTTAGAGGCTCTACCAACTCTTGACCACCTGGACACACTTCCCACCATAACAGAAGTTAAGTGTGCTATAAATGAACTTGCATCTGGCAAGGCTCCAGGTAAGGATGGGATTCCAATAGAGGTTATCAGGAGTGGGAAAGACACACTCACTCTACAGATCCACGAGCTAATAGAGCTATGCTGGCGAGAAGGACAAGTCCCACAGGATTTCAAAGTTTCAAGCATCATAACACTGAACAAAATCAAGGGCGATCGGAGCGAATGCAACAACTATTGGGGTATCTCACTTCTGTGTATTGTTGGAAAAGTATTTACCAGAATTGTTCTGAGCAGACTTCAAGTCCTAGGAGATCAAGTCTACCCCGAATCACAGTGTGTCTTTCGACAGAACCGGTCTACCATTGATATGATATTCTCATTGCGTAAAATGCAAGAAAAATGCCGTGAACAGAATCAACCACTGTTTATTACCTTCATCGACCTCACAAAGGCATTTGATTTGGTCAGCCGTGAGGGTCTGTTCCAGGCACTAAAGAAGATTGGCTGGCCACCAACTCTTCTGTCCATTGTGGAATCGTTCCACACAGGCATGAAGGGTATAATCAAGTTTGATGGTGTAACTTCTGAAGAGTTTGAAATCAAGAGTGGAGTTAAGCAAGGTTGTGTACTATCTCCCACTCTCTTTGGACTATACTTTTCACTTCTACTGAAATATGCCTTTCGTGATCAGGATGATGGTGTATACATTCACTCACGCTCAGATAGCTGCCTCTACAATGCTCAGAGATTGAAGACCAAGACCAAAATTAGGAGGGTACTGATCAGAGAGTTGCTTTTTGCAGATGATGCTGCTGTTACGACCCACTCTGAGGAAGATTTACAATGTCTACTATCTGCATTCTCCAATGCTTGTTCTGAATTTGGTTTAACAATTAGCAAAAAGAAGACACAGATTATGTCACAAGGTGCACTTGGGGTACCATCAATCTCTATTGACGACGCCGAACTAGAGATGGTAGACCACTTTACATATCTTGGATCAATGATAAATAGCCAATTATCCCTAGATCAGGAAATCAACATCCGGATTGGTAAGGCAGCTACAAAAATGAACAGGTTAAGAAAAAGAGTCTGGGAGAACAGGAAGCTTACTGCCAAAACAAAAGTCCTTGTCTATCAAGCCTGTGTCCTTAGTACTCTTCTTTATGGCAGTGAAACCTGGACAACTTACTCAAACCAAGAGAAACGTTTAAACAGCTTTCATATGCGGTGTCTGCGAATAATTCTTGGTATTAAGTGGCAAGACAAAATCACAAATACTGAAGTATTGGAATAATCAAGTTGTATGACGGTTTATTCCATGCTCAGTCTTCGTAGACTTAGATGGATAGGACATATTAGGAGGATGGATGATGGTAGAATACCAGTGGACATCTTTTTTGGTGATTACAGATGGGTAAGAGATCTCAGGGTCGGCCTCTACTACGATACAAAAGATGTGTGTAAGCGGGACATGATTGATACAGGCATTGATAACGCACATTGGGAGCAAGTCGCCACTGAAGGTATTGCATGGAGGGCAAACATCAGAAATGGAATAAAAACAAAGAAGAACATTATTGAAAATAAGTCACACACCGAGCGTGTGAGACGTAAGATGGTGTATGATGGTGGAAATAACCACGTGTTCACATGCACCCACTGTGAACGAACATTTACACCGCGAATTGGCCTTACCAGTGACATTCGCTACCGTCATGGTTTCAGGATCTCCGTAGCCTGTAGGTGAAGGACAACTTACGACAGTAACCACAACAGGCAGCAAGGTGTCACCGAGTACAGGCTAGCCACGACGCAATTGAAGCCCATTGGTCATCGTGACACACGGGACGCAGGAGTTGTGAGAAGGAAAGGTCTGACCAAGAATACCTGTGTCAGACAGACGGGTTCAGGACATCGAGACGGACGGACAGAGAGGTTTATGCTTGTATTCTCTGACTGTTGTGAGATAGCATGGCTGACTAGTAGAGTGGGATGTGTTTGAGCCGAGACAGTGAGAGAGTCATGTTGTATTAATATAAGATGTGTAATGTATATACTTCGTGTTGTGATAATGTATGCGTTGCGCAGAGTTAGGAGCGCAACTATTCACGAATGTACTTGATGTAAATAGGTTACTTGAATAAAAGGTTGACTTCACGTGGCTCTATGTGTGAGAGTACAATCATTGAATGTGTGTGATTGTTTCGCCCCTGTTCTGAGAGAGCGAGCCAGATGTCCATATAATTTAAGATCACGACACATGGGTAAAAGTTATGATGCCTTTTTGAAGCACAAACTATCGTCTTTCAAGACGGCAAGGTGCCAATAATGAATGAATGCATTAAAATCCCAGGTATATGCATAGTATCACATATCGATCTCATTTGTTTCTTCTTCGTCGTTCGCGCGATATTTCTTTTTCCGACGTAATTGCGTTGTGTCAGTTTACAGCAGAGCTGCGACAATTGCACTCTTTCCGCCGACACATCCGATTTATGCGAGTGTTTGTTGACCTGGCTAGTCTTCCCGGTTTCTCGAAGAGATCAATACAATATGTATTAACTGCATCTCTGTTTCTCTATCCACAGTTGACATACAACTGGCCCGTTGGAGACAGACGTATGCTATCAGCCGACTCTCAAGGGAAGGCAGGTGCAGATCATTGGCATTCCCCGATAACCAAGAGAACCGATACATGACATTCTGATACTAGGCTCACCCAAATAATCGTCACGTCTTGCACCTGACTGCTTAATCTCACATTTACATATCGATCTGTCTGGGCACCTCAGGCTATACTTTCAGTGACCTCATGATTGCAGTTCGCGGGAGTTTGGACTTTGTGTTTGAACCAAGCTTTCATTTAGCAGGATGTTAGGTCACTTATGGCACGTCGTGGACGTTTGAACCGAACTGTTAATTGGTTGGATTTTCTTTCGGTGGACACTTGCTTATGGGAATGTCCCGAATGCTGTGATCCTAAATCAATCAATCAATCAATCAATCGGTGGACACTTGAATCTGTTATTTATTATGAATTTAATTTGACGGACATGAGAACCACTTTGTCAATTTAGTAGAGTGCATTGTTCTGCAGACATCGTTTACCCATGATTTGCTGTGTGCTGATGAATGTCAGATGCATTTTGATGATTGCATCTCTAGGGGCCACCATCTCCGAGATTTCCTGCTATTTCCGTTGAGGCCTGTGATGGTCATGTATCTGTGGTGTTCTACATGGACGTATGGCATAAGTCGTGCAAGAGGTTCCGTAAAACCAGGACAGAACTCGCCTGTAATGTGGTACAGGGTATACTTTTATATGGAGCACAACGGTCTTTACTATCATCTATGACCGTGACCGAAGTCACCAAATCACAATCTCGATTTTATAATGACTCATTAACGATGTAGATACATTCACTATGAATTTCTCTTACTGTTACTCTTGTTCTATAACCTTGTGTTTTTCTTCATTCGATTCAGTAATATATATATATATATATATATATATATATATATATATATATATATATATATATATATATATCCATTCTTCTGTCTTTTTACTGTATCCACACCAATGGTAACTCCTCTCCCCTTCACTCTAAATTTCAAAACTTGCTAGCTGACCGCATTAAAGCCTCTGTATGTCCGAGACATGATAGTATCCTTTAACCACCTTGCGACCATGCGCACCACCGAATGATTGAAATAATATGAAGCTCAGACCATTTCTTGTTTTAAAGCACTTTTTTTTAAATCTATAATTGCAATTCTCGACGTACAATATACAGTAGTTCGTAAATGCTTATTGATCGTGTATTTTCTCCGGGTCTGCGCTTTAATATGTACTCTGCCACTGGCGAATTACGGGCGAGCTTCAAATGAATATCTTAGAAGTGTGATATACATTACAATAACCATGTTATTGTCTTGTAACCTGTCAATACTGTTGTTAAGGATGTCTAAAGTGTTAAGCACGTGACATCACAGTGCAGACTAAAACGGTGTATCTTAAAGACAGTTATAATATGTCAGTCCTGCTTTTCACATGCACCAAAGAGGAGCATCGTTCTGTTATCTCTTCTTTTTATCTGTAAAGGAGTATCTGTAAAGGAGAACCTGTAAACCTAAAGAAATTCATCGGCGGATGAAGGTCCAGTATGGTGATGAATACCTGTCAGTCCAGCAAATGAGTCGAGTTGGATGTTTCAAAACGACGTGACTTCTGTGACAGACTGTTCACGACAGGGTCAGGCACACCAAGTAGTGACTCCTGGGTAGATTGCAGCCGTTGAAGGCCTTGTACAGGAAACACGCAGATTGACTGTGAGTGACATTTCCGAACATCTCGGCATCTGTCAATTTTCTGACGTCTTTTTTTTTTTTTTTTTTTTTTATTTCGCATATCCTTTACATGACATCGCTGTTAACATCAGCATCTTTCAGCTGATTGTTGATTTCTTGGCAAGATTACGCTCAGTAGTTTGCCATTGCTTACAGAGCAACTCGCTCATATCCCCGCAAGTTACCAACGCGACGAGAACCGCTACCGATTCTCGCGCAGGTTACGTTCCTCACATGGATATACGGGATTTTGGAGAAAGACGTTAACTCCTAGGCCAGGGAAACCGTCTTTCAGACATCACATCATCCATAATGTGCTAAAGTACCGCATAGTCTCTGCAAAGTGGTTGCCACGAAAGCTTACTCCAAAATTGAAACAACGATGCATTGATGTTTGTCAAGCCATCTGCAGGGAAGGTTATGCTGACTATCTGTTGGGATGAATGAGGAGTTATTTTAAAACACTACATACAAGAAGGAAACCTGCCACGAGTAATTCGCATACAGATCTTCTTGGCAATCATCGTCGACCCCCAGTCAAACGCAAACGACATGGATTTATGTGTAAACTGTCCTTTTGTAACATGACCATACTGCCCGTGCAACGGTTGAAACCATCGAAGACTTCCAACTTTAGTGTACCACATCCCCAGACCTCGCCAGACCTATCCCCAAGTGATTTCCACCTGTTTGGACAACTCGAAGATTATTGGGAGGAAAGATTTGTCTGTCCGATGAAGAGGTACAGCAGGTGGTGCATGAGTGGTTATACCTGCGACCCGAATGTTTTTCTACATGGATCCAAGCACTTTATCGGCGATGGAGGACCTGCATTGAACTCAGTGCTGACTACATCGAAAAATGATACATGTGTTCTTTACGTTATCAGGTTATCAGGTTATCTATCCCCCCCCCCCCCACACACACACACAAAAGAACATTTAAGATTTTCATTTGACGCCCCATCGTATGTATATATGCATGTTGATGTCGATCTAGTGAAATATTTCAGCCTGAAGTGGGTACTAGGAAATGTCTTGGGAAATAAAAACGCCAGTGTGATAGTCACCATATCAACCATCATTTGTTGATAGGACTAAACATAAGGGCACAAGCATCACATATCTAATACTTTCCAAAGCGTGACAACTGGTCCGTGTGTTTATTCGCTTTTACATATTACCCTTTGTTGCTTCTACAATAACGCGAACATTTGCGATAGAACTTAGCACCGCAAAACAGGGGCTACAATATCAGGTCAATAGACAGCAACATAATTGCCTCTATGGGGGATTCGACACTATAACTAGGGACAGGCATGTAGGCGTGCTGACACTGCGCTACTGCCATTTCCACCCAATCAAGTGATAGGTACTATTGACATATCATTCACCAGACTGCCTACCACTTCACGTGGCATCGGTATGCAAAGATTTTTGTAGGGAAGATATAAAATAATGTTATTAAAATAACTTTTTTCCCAGAATTGGACTCTAAAGAGAACAAAACTTGGTACCGGGAGATGACCTGGGAAGTAAAGGCTACCGGGTGGAAAACTGACCATATCACTAACCGAGTGCCAGTTATTCTATACAAGTTGGGTCCAGCACCGTATGCCCATTGCACCAAAAGGCATGCACAAATGTCCTAATTACTTTACTGTAAGAAAATTGAGCCAGACATACAGATGGAAGCTATGCACAACATAAAAAGCACAGCACTACAATCTTTATGCAAATAGATGGAGATAACAAAGTTTCGTTAGTTTAGTTTATTAATTTGTTTGCTAAAGCAATATATTTAAGATATATCTGCAAGAGCCTTTATCGACTTTATAATTTAAAATATGAACGTTTTAAACATTCCTTGAATAAACACAATAGATTATACAATATTTATTTTGGAATAAATACATTTATTTTCTCAGTAGTTTCTTTATTTAATATTAGCCAATGATAAAATGCGGTATAGCATAAAATATTTGTCTGGTTATACATTTCTCTCCAGGCAGTCCTGATCGATGTAACGCTTGGTTTTCTGTGGACAAGGTCCAGTCAGGTTTATTTGTTGTCTATGAAAATGTACATATTATCTCCAAATACAAAATATTAAATATACACTCCATCCCTCCTTTAAAAACAAATGTGTATATATCTCTTTTAACGAAAAAAAAAAAAAAAAAACTTCGGAAAACAAAAAGGCATAAATAAACATGTCGTAGAAAATAGCTGCTCAGAGAACATTAGGTATGTAGCCGCCTATGAAGGTCGATAGAACCCACCAGAGGACATACCTCTACAAGGGAGAGAGTGTTGATTGGGGAAAGCCAGGTGTCGTACCGTTAGGGCGCAATGACTCCTGGGCCGAGAACACAGCGTGGGTACTTAAAGAAAAAACGCGCGAAGTAAACGGGCCTCTCCAACATCAGAACTTGAAGTGAGCGGGTGCCTAGGCCCGAAACAGAAACTCTGTACATTTAAAAATGGCGCAAATGCCTTTTTGTGTGATCAAGATTGCCAATATTAGAAATGCAGTGACTGCTATGAGAGTTAGAATGCTCGTATCATGAGTCTATTTGGGTTCTTAGTTATGGCTAGAATCATGTTTTTGTTTTTATTTATTCAAAAGTATCTTTGTTTTGAAAGGGGTTTTGTTTGTTTGTTAAGAGTAACAGAAATGCAACTCATTCGATATATGTGTCTTTTTCTATTGGAGATCCATGTTTTGATTCAGTTGCTCAAAATGGTAATACAATTGGTATCAGTATATTGTTTGTTTTGTTATTTGAGTTGAATAATCGCTGCTGTTGGAACTGCCTGTGATGTAATTCATTGCCTGGAATCAAAAAGTGAAATATTTTGATTCTCTGTCGGCCCCAACCGGAGAACAATCTTCTTTCTACTTTATCCCTTTCTTGGTAAGCGAAGAGAATGTATGAGGTGCTTAAACTCTTTTCTATATTTATTCTTATTTTTTAGCTGTGGCCAGAACGCAGTCGACGTTGTGCTTCTTCTCACTCTGGCACCTAAGTATATGGAAATCAAGTCTCACTTCACCAGACCATTAGGGAATTAGCTTCGTTTTCAAGTGGCCATGATATGACAGCCTCTGAATTATCTTAGTGGGATTGTTCCTACATTCAGCGATTGTTCCTTTTTATTGTTTATTTTTGTTTGTTTGCTAGATGTGTAGTCTTGGGACATTGATTACCAATAACGGTGACACAATGAAAGAAATTAAACGGCGACTATCCATTGCTCTTCAAAGACTAAAACAGCTGAATAAATTATGGGGGGGGGGGGGAGACAGAATTACAAAAATTAGATTTTTAAGAGCATGCATCTTTCCCATTGCAACATACGACTGTGAGACATGGACACTTACTAAACAAGCTGAACAGCGCATAAACGCCTTTGAATATAAATGTTATAGACGAGTTCTAAGAATATCTTGGGTAAAGAAAATAATAAATGCATCCATACTTCAAGAGTTGAATATTAAGGAGGGTTAGCTATTAAAGACGATAAAACAAAGAAAAATGAAATATTTTGGTCACTTGAAACGTCACGAAAGTTTGGAGAGAACAATAATGGAAGGGTATATGCCTGGGAAGAGAGGAAGAGGAAGGCCAAAGAGAAGATGGGTGCAGGATGTGGCGGATGATCTCCAGATGGGTGTATCAGACGCGGGACATCTTGCTTATGATCGATAGGTTTTCCGGAAGGTTGTTATGGGAGCG
Organism: Cepaea hortensis; assembly: GCA_963921405.1. Classification (NCBI taxonomy): domain Eukaryota; kingdom Metazoa; phylum Mollusca; class Gastropoda; order Stylommatophora; family Helicidae; genus Cepaea; species Cepaea hortensis. Next base: position 65,833,051 of record OY992884.1, read on the forward strand.
AAGTACTGCAAAGGACATGCTACTGAATGAATGAATGAGATGTGTAGTGTTAATTTTATTTTATGTGTTAAGTAGGGGTTGTGGAACCCGGATAGGCAGGTGGTACCCGAGAAAGGCTCAGGATCAGAGGATCAGTAAATCTGGAGTGCCATCTTCATTATGGCAGCTCGCTGTCATAGTAAGACCCAGGTCAGCTGTGCTTCATGCTAGGAAACTCGGAGTAACCAGTTACGTCATAGGGAAATTCCCCAGTTATAAATAACGTCGGGGAAGTTGGCTTGTTTACGTTAGCTGGGAACGTTCGAGAAACGAGTAGATTCGGCAGAAAGAGGTCGCGGGGTGTACTCAGATTATCTCGTGATAGAACGTGGAATGTTCTATCTCATCTCATCATGTTCCTCTTGTACCTTGCAATGTCGAGGTGAAGTATAAACTTCGTGAGAGTGCCCGATTATGGGCTTCATATATCGACATTCCCATGGATTCTGCTATTCCCTCCGTCCTACGTTTACGTGGTCGGCCTCTTCCTCTGTTTCCATCTGGTCTGTACATCATTGCTTGTTGTGGCATGCTGTTGACTGGTAACCTACTTGCATTGCCAAACCATTTGACTTGCTGCTTTCTAATAAAATCTAGTGCTGCTTTAACCCCCACTTTAGTCCTGATTTCTTCGTTTCTGATCTTATCTCTTCTTAATACGTTGAGTATTCTTCTCAGGAACCTCATTTATGTTGTTGTAATTTTTCTTTTCTCTTTTTCTGTCATTGTCCAGGTTTGGCATAGGTAGCACAGAGTTGGTAGGAAGATTGTGTTGTAAAGTGCTTTCTTAGTAGTTATTGATACATGTTTGTTCTTTAGTATTGGTGCCATTTATCCAATGAGTTGATTTGCCTTATTGCACCTATTTTCGATCTCGTCTTCTGATCTGCCATTTGATGATATTATACTTCATAGGTACTTGAAACTCTTTACTTGTTTCAAGGGATGTTCGTTTAGGTGAATTGTTGTTGTTTGTTCTTTTTTAGTTATAGTCATTACCTCTGTTTTGCTTGTGCTAATTTTCGTGTAATGTTCCCTACACATTTCGTTTAGACTATTCATGTGGTCTTGTAATTCAGCTTCTGATTTTGCTATTAGTGCTTGGTCGTCCGCAAACAGGAGTTCTCTAATGGTTAGATGTGCAGATGGTTCTTCTTCTGTGTTCTCGTCATGCGGTATTCTTGCTGTCTCTGTTTGACTGGTTTCCTTACATATGTTGTCTATATATGTTATGACCAAGAGAGGGGACAGGACACAACCTTGTCGTACTCCAGATCTTATGGTAAAGGGTTCTGAGTGTCCTCTAGTTGCTCTCACTATGCATTCACTGTTGTTGTATAGACTTCTACATAGGTTTGTTAGATGTGTACTCACTCCATATTGTTTATGTATAACCCACAGCTTGTTTCTATCTACTCTATCGAATGCCTTTTCTTGGTCGACAAAGGCTAAGTAGAGTGTTTTTTTAAATTCGATTGATTTTTCTATAAGTTGTCTAAGAGCAAAAATGGCATCTGTGCATCCTTTGTTTTTTCTAAATCCAAGTTGCGTTTCGCTTAGCTGGGGTTCTAAAGTAGTTCGTAATCGTTTTTCAAGAATTTTGCTAAATATTTTCCCAGTATGACTCAAAAGTGAAATGCCTCTGTATTGTGTGCAGTCTCTTTTGCTGCCTTTGTTTTTCCAAATTGGGATAATTAGGGCATTTCCCCAGTCTCGTGGAATGTTCTATACTCGGGAGAATTCATGCTTCACGCTTAACACGATTGAATATGTGGATCACGACTTCTCAATGTATCGAGAGTAGTCCGATATACAGGAAATCGCCATTGTTGCGAGCATTCTCTCTCGACATCTCGACCAGGACAGTCGTTCTAATTCTGCAGCTTATACTGTCGTGTACAGGGCTTGATAGCCCCGGACAGTTATTCAGGCTGAACTGGTGTTGGTTCAACTGGTCAGGTAATACCCATTTAAGTATTTGCATCGTGTAAATACAGTGAACAACGCGTTTGTACGGCAACAAATTAGCTATGCGAAATATCTTAATGTATATTGAGTTGGCGATCGATAATCGACCTGGAACTAGGCCATAGTACGAGCGTGTACCGATGTGTTGACGACCGGTATTTGTAAAGGCATTGCTTTAATATACAGGTCCAGTACAGGTCCCTTGGAGAGGCAAGAAGTGTGTGTATTTGCTAGTTAAATTACATACTGTGAGAATTTACATTTATTGGGTTAGCTTTACAATTGTGCTGGATTGTTCACGGTTATTGCCTGAAGTGCCTAGTTAAACCAAGTGAAGCTACTTCAGTAGTCAGCTGTTAGGTGTGTTTCTTGATGATGTAGTTAGCCTGATAAGTGTGGAATTGGGACAGTGAAGTGATTTGTCTATGTAAAAAAGAGCACGTAAGGCTAGACACTAGGATGCCATGTAGTTATTTTGTGATGAATAAATAGTGATGATATTATTTCTAGGAAGTGTGTAGTTACGCTTTGTAGTGATCATGTCTTATATATATATATATATATATATATATATATATATATATATATATATATATATATATATATATACATACATACACACACATACATACATACATACATTGTACGATTGCTGCATAGATATTTTGTACTGAGTGCGCGACATAAATGAGCGACGTATCGAGGTACGACGAAGTTCGACGCGATATGCCTGTGTGTTACCGTCGTGGCTGTGGGGAAACCGGTCTAGGTTCTTCTGTCCCCTTTCCTTTACTCTTCTCTTGATGGTCATGAGTACTTGCGTGCTTGTGTGATTGATGTGAGGAAAGAGGCATGATGTTTGAAAGAGATACCAGGACTGATTAGATATCAGAATTGTTGCAAGACTAATTGGTATTTGACTGGCACACCAGGCCAGATGAACAGTTCAGTCACGGCCCAAGGCTAATCCTCTTGGGAGAAGACTAGAACCGGGTTGCACACCTTGAAAATATGGTGGAATTTACATTTTTATGACTTTTCACCTCCTAAACCAGGAGGAGAACTCAGATGGATTTCGCTATTATGTGGGAAGGTTCTACCGCTAGCGAAAAAGGATGAAGTAATCATTCATTTATTTTGTTAGTTGTTTATTAATAAATTTTAGATTAATTATTTAATAGCATGATGGTATATCCGATGACGGAGGAGTGGCCCAGGGACCAACACTTTCCGGAGATTTAGTTTCGATGTTGTGAATAACCTAAGTGCAGTTACCCAACATAGTAAACGGAGACAGAGGAAAGGTAGAGTATGATCAGACTCGACTTTCTCGGAACTTAATCTGTCTGACGGGCTGATCTAGGTGCCATTCGACATTGGATGTTACACATGTTTCAACTATGCCTAGGTAGGGATGATTCCCTAATTATCTGATAATTAAATAGCTTATCAGAGGGCGGTGTTTGTTGAATATGTGCATGTTGTTCCGTGTTGGTGCCGAATACTCTTACCTACCGATCTCCCATTTTAGGTGTTGCCTGTTTGAAAATCCTGTTTGAGTGATACTCAACGCTGTTTGAGAATACTGTTTGAGAATCCAGTTTGAGTGATACTTCTCAACGCTGTTTGAGAATACTGTTTGAGTTTATACTTCTCAACGAAGCTGAGAATACTGTTTGAGCTTATATATCTCATCGAAACAGTGAATACTGTTTTGGGTTTTGCCTTTTCAACGAAGCCGAACCCATTGGTTGAGTTTTAAACGAAGATGAAACTACTGCTTAGAGTTTTCAACAAAGTTGAGATAACAATGGAAAGTCTATTGATCCAGGGAGACAGTCCAAGTTTGGGTGTCTTCACAGTTTTTGAAGCTCATTAGGTTCAGTGCCATTGTTGAAAGTCAACGAACCAGGTGACACACTACAGAACTGATAGGCGATTTAGGGTCACATCATCAGCAGAACTAAATGACCAGAATTTTATTGTTAATCCAGTTCGACAATGTGTACCCCAGTGTGTGATCTCCATCAAACCAGATTGACAGTAGCATTGTTATTAGTACTATGTTGTGGCACACAAAACTTGAAAATCATCTCGAGAGACCAGACTCAGTTGGAGTCAGGTCAGGCTTGAAGTTAACCAGGTGTTTGATTAGTCATCTACCCCAGTCGGTGGACACACGAGACCTTCTATAGACATTATGAAGTATGTTGACTTACTTGTTATACTGAAGTGCTTTTGAACTTTCACTACGCCCAACCAGAGGTATATCTAGATCTTGAATTATTGAACATTAAGTTGGACAGTAATTAGATAATGGATGCAGTTATTAGAAATGTTCACGAGGGGACACCTCAGGGTAGAGGGTCGCTCTTGCAGACTGTGTCAGGATCTCAGTCTTAGTGACATTCAAACGTTACTCATCCTGAATAGTGTGGTGTTATCTCCATCCAGTCTTTGAGTGTCATCATGGCTAACTCCATGGAATAATCATTGGGGCCTTGAGGCAGAGAAGTCCACAAGATTCCAGTCAACTGTGCTAGGAGAGAGCCCGGTGAGTCTTTCGGACCGACACACAGCTATTCTTCCGACAGCCTCGGGATGAAAATGGAACCATCCCTGACTCTATTCTAACCTATTCTCTTTATTGTAAATAGATCATTTCCTATCAGGTTGATCATTTCCTGCCTGTGTCTATAGTGTGTAATAAACTCTTTGACTGTTGAGATGTCTTCTGTAAAGTTACTGTGTGTGGTCTTGGACGAGGCCCTAGGGTCAAGTGGTCCTAGGTAGAAGGTAGGTAGTAGAGGTCTAGAATCTAAGAGGGGGTTTAGACTGGCAACACGCCGAACCTTGCATAGGGGGTCAGTAACAGTAGTAACAGTGTATCTACCTGTCCAACCCCTGGGGTTAGTATACACGTGAGCGACTGGGATACCTCTGGGCTTGTGTTCATTCACAACAACCGAGGCCATCCTGTTACACTCGCGACACCCGTTTCGCCTCAAGGGGTCGGGGGGCAGACGATTCCGCAGCTACCTCCTCAGTAGGGACCGAAGATCCCCGGCCAGTGGACGCCCGACAAAAAGAACACACTGATGCAAGATGCCATTAGATACATTGTTGTGCCATTGAGAAGGGCAGTTCGTTGCTTTGGTGAGAAAAGGGGGGGGGGGCAACTGTAGAAGAATATGTGAGAGAACTGAGATCGGCATAGCTAGCTGGTATGTTGGAGGTAGCTGACCAGGTAGATACAATCTTAGACAGTATCACCAGCCGTGTTCGCAGGTAGCTAGAACTTCATGCATCAGATGATGACCCTGAAGCTGTGCTGCAAGCCCTGCTGAAAGTTTATGGCGAAAAGAAAAGCCTACGTAAACTCCTGGCATCATTTCTTTCAATGCGTCAGCGAGCTGGAGAGTCAATCCATGACTTCTCTCACCGTATTAATGTGGACTATAAATGGGCCTTAAAAGCAAAAGCAGCACAAGGGTTCTCACTGCTAGATAGGGACGCCATAAGAGTTCTGCTGGCGGCTGGGGTCAGAGACAACTTTACTCAGACAACCTTAAAGGAGAAAGTTCTGCAGAACTCTGCCGTAACTTTCCTGGAGATCATAGACTGTGCTCAGAGATGGGAGAACGTCAAACCAGCACCGAGTGTAGAGGTAAAAGAGGTAGAGTTGAGAGACATTTCAGTTGAGAATTCCCAGAGAATTCAAGTGCATGTGCCTCCACCAGCCAGGGAAGAGAGTCGACAGAGGGAGAGGGTCCCAGAATATCCCGTCAGACAACCAGTACAAAGCTAGCACGAACAGGCCAGACCAAGCTAGACCAGGCCGAACGTACAGAAGGACTTTCAATCCCAGATATAATGAGGTGGCATCCCTGCGAAGAGAGATGGCCAAGATGGGTGCAAGAATCGACAGACTATTTGGTAACCAGCGGCCTCAAGTACCACGCTGTTGGCGATGCAAGCAAACAGTGCATCCAGGCTATATATGTGGACATGCACCAAACTAGACCCCTCCAGGACTGGGAATCGTGTGTTGGACGGGGAACGTGTTGGCTCCAACGTGAAACTCGTAGGTGGAAAACCAAAAGAATCAGTGACAATAGACGGTAGTGAAGTTCTGTGTGTTATATATACAGGTCCCTGCCAAACTCCTGCTTCACTTCTAGGGCTCGTCGAGCAAGTAGCTGACAATTTCCACGAGACACACAAACACGCAGCAACTGTAGTAGAAGGAAATCAACATCCTAGAATTGCACAGTGTCTTTATTCTTGTTATCTCCAAATGTACACCAAATGCCATCGTGCTCCCGATACATAGGAGGGTGGATGTATCCAACAATAACCATGTAACGAATGGAATAACTGTCAATATTAATATGTGCAGGTTACTATCATTTATATTCCTACACCACCACTTGTGCTAACGTGAAAGGTTAAATGTCAGACCAACTTACTGTTGTTTTCGCTACAGGCCATCTTGAACGAGAGAGAGAGAGAGAGAGAGAGAGAGAGAGAGAGAGAGAGAGAGAGAGAGAGAGAGAGAGAGAGAGAGAGAGATGTCACCTGTTGACACCGACACCCCAGCTTATTCTTCGTTGATGCAACATATTGCGTTGACTGGAAACTCTATTCTGTCAAGAGGCATGTTGATAATTATAACTGACAGCCTTCAACACTCAGTATGATGTTCAGAGACAACCAGCCAACACTGCAGTTCCAACCTAACTGACGGTTTATCCTTCTTCGCCGTGACCCCACTTCCGTCCTCTCCAAATTCATGGAGTCTTGAGTGATCTCCCTTCTCTCGTGATAACCTTACTATTACTCAGCCAGTTTTTTGGGGTGATTGTTAACTCTACTCTATTCTTCTTGATCGCTAGCTGTACCTAATACTGGTACTGTATGCCTGCTCATAGCTACATGGCAGTGTGTGTGCCCCCCGGGATTGTAAAAATGGTGTAACCATTTTCTTAGTCTGTACGGTCTTTTCACAATTGACATGTAGCAACATTGATACTTTATGGTTTAGAAATCATTATTCCATTTGATTACCTACATTACATTGTCATAATAGGATGGAATGATATACAAGTAAACACCTCACAAAGAAAAAAAAAATTATATATATATCGAAAACGCACTTACAAGTCACATAACCGGACGGCGTGTACCTCCAGTCTCCTTTGATTCAGAGTACTGGAGAGTAACCTGACACTGAGTCTCAAAATGTCCCCTGGACGTCCTCGGGCCGTCCCTCATTCATGCTTAAGCATGAGCATCTTAATCCCTTCCCAAGCCATTACGCTCTGGATGAAGGTACGTGTGTGTTTAAGAGGTATCATTATCCTCTCTACCTTGAATGTTGCCTGGTCTTGTGGAATATCTTTCTTTAATCTATGACCTTTTCTCTCTGTTGTGTTTGACGTTATGTCCATGTCAGTTACCGTTTGACTTTTGTACCATTCTCTTTTTTGATCTTTGGGGTATGCTGTATGAGCAATTAGTGGTAGCACTCGTGTATTATCGACTTATAGGCCTTATGTATCTTATCTTTGTTAGGTATGATCTTCTTCTCTCCTTTTCAATTAGTGTTCTCACCACTATAGTGAATGTCCTCACCAATGTGATTGTCTTCCCCAATGTGACTGTCTAGATTATACATATACATCTAAATCCACCAGTGTGAATGTGTCTATTAACATTAATGTGTACATGAAATTGAACAATTATATACTATAGTATTTTATAGCAAACAAAAATATATTTTTTATATATTTTACATAAGTCCATTAATTATATCATACATTCTTCCTTTCAGCTTAATATATTTCTTTCGTAATATTAGATATGCCATACCATGGCTTCCTATCTGATTTCGTTTCTTGGCTAGTGTTTTGATGTTGTTCCCCATTTATCTGCTTGGTATGTTGCCATGTGAATCCCTTTCCTGTATGTTGACTGTTTATATCATACATAACCTGTTTGTTTATATGCAATTTCTTTTACTCCCGTTGGAGTGCATTTGTGTACTGTGTCATGTTCACAGGTTGTGATAATTGATTTCAGCCTTTAATCAGCTCAGTCCCCAGCATCCGCTGAACGAAATCCTAAAGTCAAGTACTGAAACTTGGCTTGAAGAAAACATTCATGTTATCTGTCATGACATCAATAAATATGTACAACTTGTCATTCACGCATTCCAAAAATGAATTGTATTTCAACATCGTCTTTATTTTGACGGTGATGTTGATTGTATGTTACATGAAATTACTTGTATAAATGTCTCTCATTCTTTTCTTTCATTCTGAAACCAGAAAGAAAACTTTCTTGTGGTTCGTTGATTTGCTACTGTTGTGTACTGTACACTCAGTGGTTCTTCAACCCGGTGATTTCTTCACATGTAAAATGTTTTATTGATATCATATGATCTCAACATGTATTGTAGTGTTCAGTAGCACATTTTTGTTGGGCCTTCTTGTTATTTTAAAATATTTTGGGCATCTTATTAAATTCACTTGGTGACAACTGGTAAGATGGAAGGGAACAGACCAAGAGGAAGGCCTAGAAGCAAATACCTGGATGGCTTGGCCTCGTGGCATGGTCGAGACAGAAACACAGAGCTGATCCACGACTTTGGTGATCGAGTGAGATGGCAAAACATGACTGCCCACGCTTACCGGCATGGCACATGATTGATGGATGGATTAAATTCACTCACCTTGCATTCTATGATCGTGAAATGTTGCATGGGGTGACGATATGATCATTCCTCTTATGACACGATGGTATTCTAATGAAATGATGGCTCATGTGTTATGAAATTGATATATGTTTCCATGAGTGATGGTGTAAACATGGATGATACATAATGAAATGATGGCTAATGTTCTATGAAATTAATATATGTTTCCATGATGTGATGGTGTAATTATGGGTGATACATAGGCTGATGTGTAAGGTATGATGTAATTATATTAATCGATGTAGATGATATTCTAAAATAACTTCACTTGAACTTGGTGAAGTTTGATGCTGGTCTTTAGTGTTCTCGTTCCATTCACATCGTGGGACTTCTGGTCATTAGTAGTGGCCCCTTAGATTATAGGCTGAATGGTTCAGATTTCATCTAAGCACATCTTTAGTCTTGTATGTCAGTTATCTGGCACTCCCTTTCGGACACTCGGCATTCTTACAATCTGGCAATTTACAAATCGGAAAAAGTATGTATATACTGTAACAATTAAATATATTAAATACATGATAGTGTCAAATTGTTTGGATGCAATTTGCAACATTTTATTCAGTAATTCAGAGGTTTTAGATGACATCCGGAGCACTTCCTAACTCCACTTCAACAGTTATGCACATTGTTCCATGCAACTTGTAACAGTCTTCCGTCTTTGTGAGACAGGACGACTTTAGCAAATCGCCCAAGATTAGCGGGAGAATATAAACTGGAATAATTTTAAAAACCGAGAGGTCAAGGGCCAGGATTGTTTTTCTGATAGTCATAGGTTGAGCGGGAGTGCATGACTGAATAAGCGACAAGGCCACCCTCTATTGTTGACTAGCAATTTCTCATGGAGAGGAGTGCCAAATGTATTGTACTTTGGGTTCAAGCTGTCAGATGGACAACAGGTGAACGTTGGGGGTAGCATAATTTATTAGTACAGGCGGCATTGGAAGTGACCTTAGCTGTCAGAAGAGAACGCCACTCCCCAAATTTATGGTGGCGGGAAAAGGATGAACTCAGGACCATGAACTTCAGAGACAATGTAGATTTGGGTTAATGATATGATGGTAGTATGCAAATTAAGCAGGGTACGCGAGGTACTGATTGGAGGACAAGGGACAGCGACGTCACGTGATTCAAGAAAGGCGCCAACTCGAGAGGTGATATATATTTTGGATCCAGTCAGTTGAGAGAGTGTGGAACGAGCAAGAGTGCGGTAGCAGCAGATCCGAGGGCTGGGCGGTCGCCCAGCCCAGGAGGAAGTGTGAGTTTGGAACTCCAGCAATGGTTATGTCTATATATCAGGCTGTTTAGTGTCCAGGAAGATGGAGAGGCAGTATTAAGGACAGAAAAGATGCACATATCACGGTTTCGTCTGGACTGCTGAAGTAAAGTAGGATGGTCAAGGATCTGTGAACCATTTATTCCAGATAGATAAATCTGATGGAGTGGAACGCAAATTCCGAGGATCACAAAATGGCGTGCAAGCCATTTGAGAAGGACTGTTGGCTAAAGAAGACCGCTCGTTAGTTGCAGTAGATGGCTAAACGTCAAATAGGACAACCACTAGCCAGACTGCGATCGGAATCACACGGGAAACACTGCGATCGGAATCACACAGGAGACTAATGGCAAACATGATTGGAAAGGTCAAGTGGGATTCACGACAAACGAGAGGTTGAAGAAAGCAATCGTATTTCAGATATGAAACCCAGAAGGACAACGGGACGGCAGAAGAAGAATACATCGTCTGGGTAAACCGGAGTCGCCTGGATAAACCAGGCATAGCTGAATAAACAGTTACCCGCTGAACAAGTTGGATGGGAGCGAATTAAATCCCTGGGTATATGGATTGATAGATCAATCTATGGATCAATGGGTATTTGGGCTGAATATATGGACCACTAATAAGCCTACGGAAAGATAGTTACGAAACAAAGGCCGGTGTAATTCTTAGCTTTAGTCTTTTACTCCATGCGGTTAATAGGTGATCATAAGTGGCATTCCCCTAACGTCCAGTTGCATAGACTTATACTATCTATCTCTCTCTTGTGAGGCAATGCAGCATTGTATTATTACAGTTCAATATGCATTATGTGTCTGCAATGCATGTACTGATTACTCTATGCGATTATGTTGTAGATTGTCACTCTGTTATTGTTCAAGAAGGAAATAAATATATTATTGAGTTGTCTTTTATTTCGACTTGTTAGTCTGAAGTAATATAAGTAGAGTAGCTTAGAAACTTTGTGAGGCTGTACATCTCTTCTATAACCTGCTAACCTACACCACGAGACATTGATGGTGCAATAGTAATTAACTATTGTTCTCACGCGGAGACACGAACCTACATCTGTCGTATCCCTCACTCTCATCCTCTTTTTCTCCTAATCTCTCTTCATCTTTCTTTACTATCAAAGGTAGTGTGTAGTAGGCAGAGTTCGACTGAGGAACGAACTTTTAGGCTTCACACCACTTATCGTATATCATTTCCCTCATCATTCCTTTCTTTCTCTTCTCTCTCTCCTCACTTCCTCCTTCTTCTTCCTTTTTTTTCTTTTGATCACACATGGCGTCGTCGAGCAGCGATATGTTTCCAGAATTTTCTGGGACCTTCCAGCTTAGTCCGGGAGCTCCCAGGAGATTCCATGTGAACTTTGTTTCTGTGGTGTCAGGTTATACTATATAGTAAGATCGTATACATAGATTTGTCGCTTATAGTCAGTAGTTCGTGATTGCCTGCTCGATAGTTGTCTCAGTAAGTGTTCCTTTACTAGGCTACGTATCTCATAGCTGGTTGGTAAATTGTCTGAACTATCTGTCGGCGAGGTTTCTACTAAGTCTGTTCAGTTAGAAACTCTTGTGTAAAGTACACCGGCCAAACCACCTTGCTACAAGAATACAGGAAAACCCACCACAACAAAATACCCAGGGATAGCCAACTCAGAAGGAGAGTCAGCGCAGCGGAATCTGTCCTCCGAAATGAGCTCAGACAACAGCTGAGCAGTGCAAGTCAACGTAAAAGTGGCCTTATCTTTTCATCATTAAAGAGTATCAGAATAAAATACTCCACCGTTATACAAAGGTCACCCACTCTTCGTCCAGGAAGTCAAGAGTCATAATTGATGACAGGGCATGGCAGGCGAAACCCAGAGCCATGCAAAGTGCTTTGCCTGGCTGAACGCAATACGTTTTGTGGCAGTGGCCACATCTGAAGTCATCAGAACAATGTGTCTCCCCCCCCCCTTTTTGTGTTGCCCTGCAAGGAACGACAACAAGGACTCATCGTGCTAGCGTGCCCCACCAGCGGCAGAGCGAGACGGGCTGTGCCGAAGTTACCAATGCCACATGTGCATACCAGAAATGCAAGCATGAACGATAACAATTAGATCATCATGAGGTGATATTCCCCTGTGTTTTATTTAGTGAGTTTATTATGGCTGTTGTGAAGAGACAAATGACAGTGTAACTCGTGGTAGTTAGAAAATCCCTTTATTTTAGAAGCGGGAACAGAGGTGGAATTCAGTGTACCAGCGTCTTCAAGTTTCATGATACCAGAATTAAACATGTTAACAGTGTTGGGCAGTGAATGACCAGTGACGCCCTATATTTCTGCCCATGCATATAGAATAGACACTTTAAAGAAAACAATCGTAGAAATTCAGTGAAGAAGAAAACGGAATCCAGAGAGCACCCGCAAGCAGAAACATATTCTTTATATATTTATTTCAGCATGACGCAATGAACAGTAGTTTAATAATCAGTTAAACGTTCGTGGTGTAGTGTTGGTTCATAATTGAATGACAATTTTGTTGTAGTCACGTGCATATGGGTAGTAGCGTTTAGCCATCCTTTGTTTGTTTTACAGGTTCATGAATGTAGTTAGAAACATGTTATTTTGTTGTTTAAATGAATATGACTACTTGAGGGGATCAACTGTTGTGGAGCAGTTAGCTTGTTATTTCCATAGCGGAAATTGTCAAGCCGGCCTATGCGAATGTTTTTATTTTTGTGTGGGCCTCGCTCTATTGTGTTCAAGGGCAGACACAACTGCAGTATTAGGTGTCATAGTGACTACACATAGTTCAATGTCGTGTCAGGAGGCCAAGGAGCCCATTTATAATCTGAGATTACCCGAGTAGACGTTAATACGGGTACATGGTTGTTTTTAATGTGAAGGGGCATGGCGAAGAATAAATGTTAGAGCATGATGTCCTAGAATTGGGCACACATTTTTTTTCAGGGTTATTTCAGCGCCAAGGGAATAAAGCATAATGTCCGGGAACTGGGCAAACAAATGTTTTTTTTTAGAGTTATTTCAGCGCCAGGGTGTCCAAGAACTGGGCACACATTTTTTTTCAGAGTTATTTCAGCGCCAAGAGGATAAAGCATAATGTCCAAGAACTGGGCATACTTTGGTTTGTGTCTGTGGCCACTAAATGTTGTCTACTTACAGCAGGGGCTGATTTGTTTTTGTGTACAGCGGCGGCGATTGTGAAGATTGCAGCTTCATGCTGATGTGTCCTTGCGAATAGGGGAGAATTGGTTTTATTATGTGTGAACAGGCATTTGCCTGTGGTGTCACAGGAATGGTTACAATGTTTTTCAGATTCAAGGATGACTGGGCACATTGATTTACAGGTGTCCTAGTGGGTAGCACCTATGTGAATCTGATTGTTGTTTTGTTGTTACAGGGGAGTAGCATATTAAGTGAATGCCTATATTGACACTGTTTTATTAATTTTGGTGCCCCTAAGTATTGCATCCATTGATTGATGATTTTGTTTTCTGGGGAAACCCCAGCAGGCCAGGTAGTGCGCTGTTTTTATTGATAATATTACTTGGTTACTATTTTGTTAGGGTGCACGTCAGAAGTTTTAACTGCCTTATGCACTGGGAGAGCAGGGGGTGCAACCAGTATTTTTTTTAATAATTATTATTTGGGGTGGAAGTTCCAAAAAGAGTTTTCCCCTTAGGCATCCAATATTGTTTATGGGGGATGTCAGATGCGGAGCCAGGGCTTCGATCTCAAGGAGGGATGACGCTATATTGATGGTGGGACCCATCAACTTTTGGTAGGTGGGTATGAGACAGGACGACTTTAGCAAATCGCCCAAGATTAGCGGGAGAATATAAACTGGAATAATTTTAAAAACCGAGAGGTCAAGGGCCAGGATTGTTTTTCTGATAGTCATAGGTTGAGCGGGAGTGCATGACTGAATAAGCGACAAGGCCACCCTCTATTGTTGACTAGCAATTTCTCATGGAGAGGAGTGCCAAATGTATTGTACTTTGGGTTCAAGCTGTCAGATGGACAACAGGTGAACGTTCGGGGTAGCATAATTTATTAGTACAGGCGGCATTGGAAGTGACCTTAGCTGTCAGAAGAGAACGCCACTCCCCAAATTTATGGTGGCGGGAAAAGGATGAACTCAGGACCATGAACTTCAGAGACAATGTAGATTTGGGTTAATGATATGATGGTAGTATGCAAATTAAGCAGGGTACGCGAGGTACTGATTGGAGGACAAGGGACAGCGACGTCACGTGATTCAAGAAAGGCGCCAACTCGAGAGGTGATATATATTTTGGATCCAGTCAGTTGAGAGAGTGTGGAACGAGCAAGAGTGCGGTAGCAGCAGATCCGAGGGCTGGGCGGTCGCCCAGCCCAGGAGGAAGTGTGAGTTTGGAACTCCAGCAATGGTTATGTCTATATATCAGGCTGTTTAGTGTCCAGGAAGATGGAGAGGCAGTATTAAGGACGGAAAAGACGCACATATCACGGTTTCGTCTGGACTGCTGAAGTAAAGTAGGATGGTCAAGGATCTGTGAACCATTTATTCCAGATAGATAAATCTGATGGAGTGGAACGCAAATTCCGAGGATCACAAAATGGCGTGCAAGCCATTTGAGAAGGACTGTTGGCTAAAGAAGACCGCTCGTTAGTTGCAGTAGATGGCTAAACGTCAAATAGGACAACCACTAGCCAGACTGCGATCGGAATCACACGGGAAACACTGCGATCGGAATCACACAGGAGACTAATGACAAACATGATTGGAAAGGTCAAGTGGGATTCACGACAAACGAGAGGTTGAAGAAAGCAATCGTATTTCAGATATGAAACCCAGAAGGACAACGGGACGGCAGAAGAAGAATACATCGTCTTGGTAAACCGGAGTCGCCTGGATAAACCAGGCATAGCTGAATAAACAGTTACCCGCTGAACAAGTTGGATGGGAGCGAATTAAATCCCTGGGTATATGGATTGATAGATCAATCTATGGATCAATGGGTATTTGGGCTGAATATATGGACTACTAATAAGCCTACGGAAAGATAGTTACGAAACAAAGGCCGGTGTAATTCTTAGCTTTAGTCTTTTACTCCATGCGGTTAATAGGTGATCATAAGTGGCATTCCCCTAACGTCCAGTTGCATAGACTTATACTATCTATCTCTCTCTTGTGAGGCAATGCAGCATTGTATTATTACAGTTCAATATGCATTATGTGTCTGCAATGCATGTACTGATTACTCTATGCGATTATGTTGTAGATTGTCACTCTGTTATTGTTCAAGAAGGAAATAAATATATTATTGAGTTGTCTTTTATTTCGACTTGTTAGTCTGAAGTAATATAAGTAGAGTAGCTTAGAGACTTTGTGAGGCTGTACATCTCTTCTATAACCTGCTAACCTACACCACGAGACATTGATGGTGCAATAGTAATTAACTATTGTTCTCACGCGGAGACACGAACCTACATCTGTCGTATCCCTCACTCTCATCCTCTTTTTCTCCTCCTCTCTCTTCATCTTTCTTTACTATCAAAGGTAGTGTGTAGTAGGCAGAGTTCGACTGAGGAACGAACTTTTAGGCTTCACACCACTTATCGTATATCATTTCCCTCATCATTCCTTTCTTTCTCTTCTCTCTCTCCTCACTTCCTCCTTCTTCTTCCTTTTATTTCTTTTGATCACATTTGCCTAATGTTGTCTATGCACCTTTGGTAAGGATGGCTCTCATGTCCTTTCAGGACCCATCCCCCACTGGTCCAAGTCTGACACCCAGCTCGTGCCTGTGGCTTCTAGTAGCTGTCAGCATGCGACAGCGGCCACCCCCCGGGCAACAGCTGTGAGAGGCTGGCTAAACCAGGCATGGGTATCCGATATGGTGTCAAACCAAGAGGTAAACTTGGGTATGCCTACCCAGCATGTGAAGACAGGATTCGGCAGACTGCGCGGAAGAAATCATTCCTGATTCAACGGGCAAGACGGCGTTTACCTGCAAAGCGTTGTGGAACGTAATGAGCACGGCAAGGCACGTAGAGCGCCCTGGTCATCCACTGCACCTGTATTCGTCTCCAATCGTCTCGACTTGTCTTGCCACTGGACTCAGATGGACTCAAGGCGAGAAAGTGAGGTCGACGAATTGCGCAACTCTTCCTCACTTTAATCCAAGTCATCGCGCAAGTCATTCTTCATCCAACGTCACATATCACCTTCAAGCCCTGTGGAGATGGGCGAGCGGCAAAGCGGCAGGCGTGGGTACGCTGGCAGCCGTAGTCGCAGACCTGCACACAGGCGGCTCAGGCCATATGGTCGTCTTCTATTGACCGGAGCAGCAGTGGGATTCGGCAGCCCCCTGAGCGACTGAGCAGCCCTCTATAGGAACACACTGCTCACCTCCATAGCTTGAGGAAGGGGCTAGAAAAGGTGCCCTAAACATTGTCTGCTTCATCACTACCTAACCAGCTAGCCGCGGTTGGTGGGTACCCTTAACTGCGGTCGACATACAAAGAAAGATAAAACAAGCAAAGCTAAAAGAGTAAACCATATTCCCTTAACAATTGGAACTTCGAATGTACGCACCCTACTTGACAAATACGGCGCGTCGGGTCCAGAGAGACGAACAGCACTGATTGGGAGAGAGCTGGACAGGTACAACATCGACATTGCAGCCTTGAGCGAGACACGACTTGCAGAAGAAGGCCAAATCTGTGAAATTGGTGCCGTCTACACATTTTTCTTGAGTGGAAGGAAAAGCGAGGAAAGACGCCAATGCGGTGTGGGATTTGCCATTAAGTCGGCCCTGGTCGGCAAATTAGCTGGATTTCCAAAGGCTATAAACGACAGGCTCATGACCATGAAGTTGCCTCTGCTGAATGGAAGGAAGCACGCAACCATTGTTAGTGTCTACGCACCAACTATGACCAACGAAGATGATGTCAAGAACAAGTTCTATGAGGACCTGCACAGTGTATTAACGTCTGTTCCCAAAGGAGACAAACTTATACTCCTTGGGGATTTCAATGCCAGAGTAGGCACGGACACCACCTCTTGGAGTGGCATTATTGGAAAGCATGGAGTCGGAAATTGTAACAGCAATGGACTCCGCCTCCTTCAGACATGTGCCGAACATGATCTCGTGATTACGAACACAATTTTCCGTCTCCCCATGAGAAATAGGACATCGTGGATGCACCCTCGCTCGAAACACTTGCACCTCATTGACTATGTCATCGTCAGGAGGAGTGACAGACAAGACGTTCGAGTGACAAAATCCATGTGTGGTGCCGAATGTTGGACAGACCATCGTCTCATTGTCTCGAAAATGAACATCCACATCAGGCCACCACGGCGTCCTCAAGGGGCGAAAATGCAAACAAAGCTAAATGTCACCCGCCTAAACAGCAAGAAAATGCAGCAGTCGTTTGAAAATATGCTGGAAGACCGCCTCAAGCCCAATGCTGAAGCTAAACAGGATACAGAAACAGAATGGAGAGCCCTAAAGGACACAATTTACAACACTGCTATGGAAATCCTGGGTCCAGCCCCCCGAAACCATAAAGACTGGTTTGATGAAAATTCCGAAGACATCAATCAATTGCTGGCCGAGAAACATCTTCTCCTAAAGGCACATTTGAATGACCCAAAGTCAACATAAAAAAAAGATGCTTTCAAGAACATTCAGAGAGTAGTGCAGCAGAAACTTCGGCACATGCGGGACTCCTGGCTGAGCAGCAAAGCTGATGAAATTCAGGGCTTTGCTGACAGACATGATATGAAAAACTTCTACGACTCACTGAAAGCGGTCTATGGTCCTTCATCACCAGGCATAGTTCCCCTCCTCAGTGCAGACGGGGGAACATTGGTCACCGATAAGAAAGAAATCCTCCAACGCTTGTCAGAGCATTTCAGCAAAATCTTAAATGCAACTTCCTTCTTCGATGATGAAACCATCAACTGCCTTCCTCAAGTTCCCACCAATGAGACACTTGGTGACCTGCCAACCATAGTGGAAATAAACAAAGCCATCCAGCAACTCTCCAGCGGCAAGGCACCTGGTCCTGACTACATCCCAGCAGAGATATACAAGGCAGGTGGACCGGTCCTAACAGAGCAGCTTCACCAAGTCTTCACAAACATATGGATGAACGAAACCATGCCACAAGATTTTAAGGACGCGTCAATAGTCCACCTTTACAAACGTAAAGGAAACCGCCAATCCTGTGACAACCACCGAGGCATCTCCTTGCTTTCAATTGCAGGGAAGATACTCGCCAGAATTCTTCTCAATCGCCTCACAGCCCATCTCGATCAAGGTCTTCTTCCTGATAGTCAATGTGGCTTCAGAAAAGAACGTGGAACTGTTGACATGATTTTCGCTGCAAGGCAGCTGCAAGAGAAATGTCAGGAACAGAACTGCGAAATGTTCTCCACTTTCATTGACCTTACCAAGGCTTTTGATACAGTCAGCAGAGAAGGACTGTGGAAGATTATGGCAAAATATGGCTGTCCACGAAAGTTTGTCCAAATAGTGCGGCTATTTCATGACGGCATGCAGGCAAGAGTACAGGAAAATGGTGAACTGTCTGAACCCTTTCCTGTAACCAATGGAGTGAAGCAAGGATGTGTCCTGGCACCAACACTGTTCAGCCTCATGTTTTCAGCCATGTTGATGAATGCCTTCGAGAACGACGACATTGGAATAGACATCAACTACCGTATGGATGGAAAGTTATTCAATCTCAGAAGGCTGAAAGCTAAAACCAAAATTGACAGCGGCACTGTCAGAGAGCTCCTGTTTGCTGATGATTGCGCTCTATACGCCAACTCAGAGGCGGACATGCAACATAATGTTTCAGCTTTCTCACATGCCTGTGCCAACTTTGGGCTCAATATCAACTTGGAGAAGACTGTAGTTATGTACCAGCCAGCTCCAGGGAATAATCACACTGTGCCGAATATCAAAGTGAATGATCATAGACTAAGTGTTGTGGACAAATTCACCTATCTTGGCAGCACTGTGTCACAAGCTGCCACAATCGATGACGAAGTGAATGCAAGAATCTCCAAGGCCAGTGCAGCCTTTGGCAGACTGTACAAGAATGTATGGGACAGAACTGGAATAAGCCTGAAAACAAAGCTAAAAGTCTACAAAGCAGTTGTATTATCCACACTGCTATATGCTTGTGAAACCTGGACTGTTTATCAGCGACACGCTAGGAAATTAAACCACTTCCACACCGTCTGCCTAAGGAAGCTACTGAAGATTAAATGGCAAGAACAGATTCCAGACACTGAAGTCCTAGAAAGAGCATCCATGCCCAGTATCCACACTCTACTGATGAAGAATCAGATTCGCTGGGCTGGTCACTTGACCCGCATGCCAGATCACAGTCTCCCTAAACGAATCTTCTACAGCGAACTGCGTTGCGGTAAACGCTCCCAAGGTGGCCAGAGGAAACGTTTTAAAGACACTCTGAAAATTTCACTGAATGCTTTTGGAATTCATCATGACACCTGGGAGGCTGCAGCCAGAGACCGAAATTCGTGGCGTGCATCATTGCGCATAGGTGCAGTCATATGTGAGGCAACCAGGACTGCACGGGCTGTGAAGAAAAGGCAGGACAGAAAAACCACTGCAGGAAATCCTCCTCCAGAGACGTCAAGCATTCTTTGCCCACATTGTCAAAGAACATTTCGTGCCAAAATAGGCCTTATCAGCCATCTTAGAACCCACGGCTCCACACCTTCAACCCCACTGGATGAAATGAATGGTCATCATCATTCTTGATGGACAAACAACATAACAACAATGTTGTCTACAGTATACTTAGTAGGTCAGCTAAATTGTTATCTTTTCCTGGTATGTGACATGTGTCAAAGTCGTAGTCTTGTAAGAGAAAAGGCCATCTGTGTATTCTAGAGTTTTTTTGGTTGTCCTTCCTTAAAGACTTTTGACATTTTTTTAAAAGACGTTTATTGTCATAAAGAACTAAGAATTTCTTTCCCAGTAGATATTTTGAGAATTTGTTGATACTTTCGATCAGCGCTAAAGCTTCTAGTTCTGTTATAGCATACTTTCGTTGAGTCTCTGATAATTTCTTGCTGAAGTAGATGACAGGATGTAGTCGTCCGTCATGAAGTTGAAGTAAAATAGCAGAAATTTGCATGAACGCTTGCGTCAGTCTGTCCTATGAAATCTTTCGTAATGTCAGGTAATTTCAAGATAGGTTGGTTACTGAACAGTCTTTTGATTTGGTCAAGAATATTGTTGTGTTTGTCAGTCCAGTTGACTTTTGTCGGTTGGCCTTTCTTTAAGAGTTCATAAAAGGTTGATGTCATGTCAGCAAAGTTTAGGATGAACTTTTGGTAATAGTTTATCAGTCCCAACACACTCTTGACTTCTTTCTTAGATTACGTTTCGGAAACCCAGTCACTTTTTGACAAGTGGCTTAAGTCAGCCAATGTAGGCTTTGACTTTAACAAATTACGTGGCCTCATGTTGAGGGATAAACTAATTTCTTCCGTACCAGATCGTTGTTTTGATAATAATTGTCTTTTTTAAAGCGTATATACTTGAAATGAAGTGATTCTATACATGTCAGACGATGGGTCGTCTTCGCAACTACTTTAGTTGCTGTGTTGTTGGTAATTTTCTCTTCAGCAAAATGACGAAATTCTTGGACTCTACAGTAGATTTACTACATGTACACGGTCAACTGTTAAATTTAGTAGATGAATGCTATCTTCTTTTTGTAGAAAGATGTTGTACTACACTAACAACACATGGTCACGACTGGAAGTGCTATATTCGAGCTGGCTGTGTGGGCTGTGGTTGCAGGTGTACTTCTCGATCTGTGCATTATGTTATAAGAATATATTCATTTTTCTGTGACAATGGTTCCTTGTGTCTGGGTGACTTTCGGTGACTTTGTGACGCATTTAATGGGTTTTTCGTTGTTTAAGAGACCCCCAACTTGCCAAACTCCTGCTTCCCTTCTAGGGCTCGTCGAGCAAGTAGCTGACAATTTCCACGAGACACACAAACACGCAGCAACTGTAGTAGAAGGAACTCAACATCCTAGAATTTCACAGTGTCTTTATTCTGGACATTGTTATCTCCAAGCGTACACCAAATGCCATCGTGCTCCCGATACATAGGAGGGTGGATGTATCCAACAATAACCATGTAACGAATGGAATAACTGTCAATATTAATATGTGCAGTTTACTATCGTTTATATTCCTACACCACCACTTGTGCTAACGTGTAAGGTTAAATGTCAGACCAACTTACTGTTGTTTCCGCTACAGGCCATCTTGAACGAGAGAGAGAGAGAGATGTCACCTGTTGACACCGACACCCCAGCTTATTCTTCGTTGATGCAACATATCGCGTTGACTGGAAAATCTATTCTGTCAAGAGGCATGTTGATAATTATAACTGACAGCCTTCAACACTCAGTATGATGTTCAGAGATGCCTGCATAAGTTTTCACAACCAGCCAACACCGCAGTATCATTTTATTGGTCAGTATGTTTTTCATCTTGCAAAAGGTTACCTTCGCCATGGCAATTCTTATTCTAATCTCTAAAAGGCATCTCCCATCAGATGTTATGACTGTTCCGAGATAGCTGTACCGATTCACTTTTTTAAGAATATGCCCATTTAATTGTATATTGCATTGTGGTATTTCTTCCTTCCTAATGACGACCATAATCTGTGTCTTCTTACAATTAAATTCTAACACTAGTTGTTCACAGTGTGCAACAACCGCATTTACTAAATGTTGCAGGTCCTGTTCATTGTCTGCAATCAAGACTGTATCGTCTGCGTATCTAATGTTATTGATGTATCGTCCCCCAATGTTGATTCCTTCCATATCTTCTCCATATCTGAAAGTTTGTTCACTGTACAGGAGTAAAAAAAAGATCTGGAGACATTACACACCCCTGTCTCACACCTCTCTTAATAGGCTGAAATTGACCTACTTCATTTTCAATTCTTATGGCAGCTTGTTGTTTCAAATATATGTTTTTACAAGTCTAAGGTCTTTTCCATCAATGTGTAGATTTTCAAGCATCATTATCATGTCGACATGTCTCACTTTAACGTAAGCCTTTGTGTACTCAATAAAGCTAAGTTTTAGATCTTTGTTAACTTCTATAGGACGTTCAATTACTGTTCTCAGTATGTACACATCATTTACTGTACCCTTGGCTTCTACAAACCCACATTGTTCCTCTCCTATTTAAGGTTTTATTTTCTTCCTAACTCTTTGCATGATAATTCTTAACTAAATGGTCCTGATGTAACTCATTATACTAATTATTCGATGTTGATCACATTCCGATTCTCCTGATTTCTTTGGGATTGCAATAAATACAGAATTACATAATTCATGAGGTATATCTCCAGTATCATATATGCTATTCAGGAGACTGGTAACTTTATCTATTCCGTATTCTTCTAAAGCATTAAACATTTCTGTTGTGATGCTGTCTGAAACGGGGATCTTGCCAGATTTCATATGGTTAAGAGCATTCTGAACCTCCATCTTCAAAATTGATGGGCCTTCATTGTTATTTTGAATATCATACTGTTCTTCTCTGTTATCATCATAAAGGTATTTCACATAATCTGACTATACATGTAAAATCTTTTTCTATTATTATTTTTCCATCGTATGTCTTCGGGCAGCCTGCTGAGGTATGTGGTCTTTCATTAGTAAACTCCTGAATTCTTTTGTGCATTAATTTGGTATTTTTACTGTTGTGTTGTGTTTCAATTTCTAAGCAATTTTTTCTCGAACCATGCTAGTTATGCCTCCTTACATAATGTTCTGCCTTTTCTTTGAATTTCTTTATATTTGGCAGGATTATTTTTGTTCTGTCTTCTTGTTTCCATTAGCTGTAAAATTTCTTCAGTCATCCATGTCTGACGACCCATTTTCTTTACTTTTGGAATGGTTTTCCTACAGGTAAACTGATTTAATTCTTCAACATTTCCCATTTCCCACATCTTGAAATAGTGTTTCTAGATCAGACAATATATCGAAATTGTTCTTTACTTCTATGTTAAAATTATCTTGTATTTCTTTGTCAGTTTTCAATTTGCACAAATCATATTTAGTGTTTCTGGTTGTATACTTGACTTTCTTTAACTTTACCATCAGCCTGCCTGTAATTAATCTGTGATCACTGTAACAGTATACATTGGGAACTGTTTTTACGACTGTTAGCGCATTTCTAAACCTTCTGCTAGTCAGGATGCAATCTATGTGACTTTTAATCCTGCTGTCTGGACTCTTCCATGTAAATAATGTTCTAGGATGTTGTTTAAACCAGGTGTTTCCTACAACCATTTCTTGTTCTTTTGCCCATTCTACAAGCCTGTATCCTCTTTCGTTTCGCTCTCCCAAACCATAGTTGCCTACACTGCATCCATCGCCTTAATTTCGCAATGTTGCGTTGAAATCACCCATTATAATATTTATTTCTGATTTGTTTACAGTTCTTCAAAGCAAGCTCCATGTCATTATAAAATTCATCTATACTTTCTTCACTACATTTATTGTAAAAGATCTTCCGTTTAATTTTTCTAATAGAACTCTGTCTGACACAGCTCAATAACCTTTAATAGAATTTGATGTTTGCCGATCCAACATAATGGCTACACCTCTTTGCCGTTCTTCTCCTCCATGATAAATAATCTTACAATCATCTCCTGTCTTTATCCCTGCCCTATCCATCTGGTTTCACACATTCCTTATATATTAATTAATATTCTCTCTTCCCATTTCTTGTTTGACGTTATCCAATTTTTCATCTGCATTCATTGTTCTGGCATTCCAGGTTCCTACCTTTAATGATAATAATCTTTTGCACCTACTAGCCTGCTGACGGTCTGGAGTCACCTGGTGCATATGATTATCCCTACCGGGCGAGGCTGCTCCTATGTAGCACCCATTTACGCCCTTTCTATGAATGTCGAAGATATCGCAAAACATAATGTTCTTGGCATCTGTGAATAAGGTAGTTTGCCATTGTTTCCTTCTTAGCAGTGACCATACTGGTCAATAACCGTAGCCATTGTCTCCTCAAAATAGAGATCCTCTGCCTACCGTCGTGAAGCTGGAGACTATAACCCACAACTATCTGTCGGCTGCTCTTCAACCTCATCCACCACCTGCACCCATGGCTTCACGTAACCCTGATCCGGACGCTAAACGGGTACTCCACCTTGCCCAAGGGTGACCCGTAGGCTTGCGGAGGGAAGGAGGCACCTTGCTTCTCCTTTGATAGGGGATACCCCTACCCCGTCACCCAATAGATATATATATATATATATATGCTCCACCCCATTTTTGACCAGGAAACCTTGTCCGTGTCTTGCCTGACCACGCAGGTGTATGTACGGATAGTAAGCAACATTCAGTTCCTATAGCAAGACGACATTTTAAACATCGTAAATCAACTGCTCGCGTACTGCCTGTGTTACCTTTACAAGAAAATATGTTAGGTGAGTTACGAGTTTACACTATAGTTGTTGTCACTCCCGGTTGTCATAAGTAACAGTAAATGACAATTACTGATGCATTGATGTTTTTATGTTACTTGGTGCTAGTTCCAAATCATTATAGACCAATCACCGCTCGATGGTTGATTGATTGATTGATTGGTCGATTGATTGATTGATTGATTGATTGATTTAGGAATCGACATCACAGCATTCGGGGCATTCCCATAAGCGCTCCGTCCCCATCCTCAGCAGCAAGCGAAGAGTTCCAACACCAATAGTGCCAGTAGCAATCTGATTATATGTCCATCTCGCCTGTCCTCTCAGCGTTGAGCGTCGGCCAGATCCCCTTGTCACTCCTCGCTGTCTCATTCTTGCCAGACTATGGTAATCCATTTGCTCCTCCGAGGTGTACACGTGCTCCCACAAGGCCGCAACCACGTCTGCCTTATCATGTATCAATACTCCACCAAGTTCTGCAGAGCCAGCCAATCTGTCCGCCTGTTCATTTCCCAGCACACCGGCATGCCCCGGAGAAAAGATCCAGACGGTGCTTGTGACCTCCGAAGCGAAGCAAGCCCCTCCGCCCGAAGCCTGCCCGTCCTCACCCTCGTCAGCATGCTTTCTGAGTCAGTTACAATCACGATGTGTGTGTGTGTGTGTGTCATATTCACCATCTAGCGGAGAGCCGCAGTGACTGCCTTCACCTCCATTCTTAAGTTCTTAAGCTGGATGTTGTTGTATAATATGCCAGGCTCTCCTTCACCAAACGTCGACCATTAGCTTTGGCTATGAACCCCCAGCCACTTCTCTCACCTCTTGACACTGAACCATCTGTGTAGATAATCACATAACCCGAGTGAGCATTTTCCTGAATTAGTTGCTGGATTTCCACTTCCGTGGCCCTTGCTGGCCACTCCCTGCACTCCCGGCTCGATGGTTTATGTCGCCAATATCGCCAGGCCGCCTTTAAGTCCCCAAAACATTTTCTGGTATCACATTAGGCTGGGCAGACCCGGAAGCCCAGGTCAATTTTACACAACCTACTCATCGATGGGTTTTCGAACACATGACCGCCGGGCTGGCAGGCAATCATGCTAACCACTGTGCTTCTCCCGGTTCTTGTGTCTAAGGTGATAACAATGTGGTTATCTTTTTCATTTCTTCAGTAGTACAGAATGATTCGATGTTGTGTTTTGTGAATAGTGTCTGTTTATCACGAAGCTGCATGCGGCCTGGAGTAAGAAAACACCAAACAAACCACGGGCGCTACTATGCGTTAATGCTTTTTATTGACTACATTTGAAACATTGGACATAACAATTTGCCGCGTCGGTTGGTGATTTATTTTGTTTAAGAGAAGCCAATTTAACTGCGATAAAGCTGTGGAAATATAAACACAAACTATGACAAGATATTTAAAATTACAATTGCAAAGAAATCAAAGGTCGTTGCAGCGACAAACTTTCAAAAGCAAATAGCAATAAGAAAGAAACTACAACAATACAATTTGAACTGCAAAAATGATACTAAAATAACTATATTAAAGCAGAAAGAAATAATGAAACAAAGTAAAATACAAATAAAAACGAAGAATAGAATTACATCGGTCGTACTTAATTCGGGGACTCCATATATACAACTTATGAATCCAGATGGAAGCCAATAGAAGGACCCGTGTTCATACAGAGGACGTGCAGATAATTTCACCCAGAAGTCGAGATGGACATGAACACGGTCCAGTAGAACATGCATACAATTGAGAGGGGAGGTGAGAGAAGCTGCCTACGAGGGTGTAGGATAAAGCCAGAAGAGGCAGGAGAAGTGGAGAATATAACATGCTCAACCTTTGCCAGCGGATTTGATGATGATGCCATCGTGACGTTGCAGCTGAGACAGCGTTTATTCTTCTTCTGGCGTAGGACTAGAACTTCTGAATAGTTCCATCCGCAGTTCTTGCATGTTGAAAAGTGCCAGCTCATTGGACTACGATAACCTGGAACACTAAGTAAACCTTCCATTGAAATACTACAGAAACGGCATCAAGAGATTGTAGAGCAGGTACTGTTTTTAAATATCCTTAAAAAATACGTAATACTAAATATATGGTGAAAGCGATGAAATTTCTGAATTACAGAGTACCTATCGAAGAACAATAGTAGAATAAAACGAATTGATTGTTTTCATGTTGGTCTAATAGGATGCATAAGACAAGTTTATCGGCGTTACTGGCCTATTGAGAGGGGATGGCGCGGGCAAATGAGAATGGAAGTTGGTTAATTTAATTTATTTATTTTGTGATAGTAATACTTGTATGGCATTTTTGCACGATGTTTTATAGACTTATAATTTAAATGTGATCATATATAAATTCCATGAACAGACACAATACATGATAAAAGATAGAGAAATAACTTGCTATATTCTCGGTGTAGTTTCTTTATGTAGTAATTTTAAATAACGAACTGCGATATTCCATAACTTGGGTGGCCGGTTAGAAATTCCTCTCCAGGCAGTCCCAATAAAGGTCACCCTTCGTTACCTGCGGACAAAATTATGTCAGGTTTATCTGTTGTCCCTAAAAAAATACTATCTCCGAATACAATATATAAAATATACACCTTCTACCCTTACAGAGTGTTTAATCTCGCTACAAGGAAATTAAGAGGTCGATGTGGCTGATTGGTGTAACACTTAAAATTTTCCCAGAATATGAGATATAGCCAATATGGGATGGGGTGATTTCAACGGCCTTTAATTTAACAAACAAACATACATACGCACAAACTCACACAAAAACACACAAGCACACTCAAACACACACTCTCACACACACTCACACACACGCAAGTATTCATATATCATAATCATCCTGACATTTATCTTGTGCAGAATGTTTTCCCAATGCAATCTTTCTCCAGAATTGCTGTTCGTACTATAATGTGCTAGCTATTTTCTAGAGAAAGTAGTTTGCTACACTGTATTGTAATGTCCCCTTGCCATCTTGACAGTCGATGGTTTGTTACTCTTTGCTAAATAAAATGCACAGTAACTACAACCCATAGTGGGGACCAGGGATAGTTACATCTCTCAGTAGAGACCATGTGATACAATCACATACAGTTTGCTATTGTTTTAATCATACATGCAATCACATAAACAAAGATACATAAAGTTTCAAGCTACTTAGACTATTACAGCCACAAACTCATAGATACACACACACACACACTCACACACACACATACACACACACAAATGCACAGATTACAAAGAAACGAACATAGGCACAAACAATGTATACATGTGACTAACAAAGCATCGGGGTCAGGTGTAACCAAAAATCGAACTTCAACCCATTGCTGTAACATGCAGCTCTGATGGGTACGGATGTATCACAAGAGTCAGCAGGCTTACTGTTTGTCGGTATTTGTGTTCGACATTAGATTAATAGATTAATGCATATGCTTGCCCCCCCTCCCCCCAACCACACACACACACACACACTTTCCCCTTGTATCAGAAAACCACTTATAGAGGGGATTGTGTTGTAGCGTTCTTCTAGCCCTCACCACACTCAGAAACCCGAGGGATGTGTGAGAACGGTACTGGAGCTTGACATATGTGGAAATGTATGTTAGATTGTACTCAGGTCATGGTTTAGTACAGCACATAAGACATGGCCTGGGTCAGGCCTATGTTAGTAATTATTGATCTAGAAGTTGTAGAGACTCTGTAAATAACGCATTGATAGATTCATCAAGTGGTGTATACTGATTCACAATTATTCAAAACAAACCTTTAGCGGGTTTCCTGGTTATAAATGTTGGCAAGGTCAGTAAAAATCAGTCCGCCAGCCTCGCCACATCTTGTTGTGAACTGGTCAGCCATACAATTGCGCAATGTTGTATAAATTCTGAAATGTAAGCAAATTTCGTCAAAGGTAATCCGATCTGATCTGTTTTTAAAAAAAAAACTGTCCACCTCGCTCAACTAGCCTCTGTGGCGTTAGTCATAGTTGTGGTTGTTCAGAGTGCGGGCTAAGTTTCTGTCGTCTTCTGTGTCAGTGTTAGATGACTTATCGATTTCGCTGCATTTGTGCCTACGACGTCAGCTGGTGATTGGCCAGAGGGTTCTCCTTTATGTCAGCTTTTCGACTGCTGTTCCGTTCGTTAGTGAAGGCCCCTGGCTCGCCTGTTCTGGTATGGGTGCAGTCTATATAAGAAGAACTCTTTGTTTGCTTGTTTTTGTTTTTGGCAGGCTTGTGTTTTTCTTTGAAGTTCTCTGGATGTACTCGTCTATGCTCATGTCACTTATGGGTGTGGAGAGTAATTCTTCATAGCTTCTCTTAGGTGTCTAGGAGAGTCCTGGTTCCCCCTCGAGTTTCTTGGACATTGTGAATGTCTCGTTGGCCTTGGTTTTGAGATTGTGGTCGGGTTTGACTTAATTCAGCTTGCAGTTTTTCTGTGGCTTCTGCTGGCATGTTATGGTTTAGTTCCTTTTCGGCTTGCAGTAGTTGTCTCTCTGATTTGATGGTTTGTAGGATTTTTTCGTTCTCCTTCTTTATCAGTGCCATGCTTTCAACCTCTTGCTTTATGCTGTGCTGGATTTCCTTCATGTCGGCCAGTAGTTTCCCGTTGTCGCTGGTTGGTCTCGGGGTCAGGAGTGTGTGTTTATATATATATATATATATATATATATATATATATATATATATATATATATATATATATACACACACACACACACACTACAGGAGGCAAATGAAAATCGTAAGTTGATTAGAGAAATTAGACGTAGACAGTCAAAATGTTTTGGACATGTTATGAGAAGAAATGGATTGGAGAACTTAGTGATAACTGGCAAGATCGAAGGGAACAGACCAAGGGGAAGACCGAGAAATAAATATCTGGATGGCTTGGCCACATGGCATGGTCGACACAGGAAGACTGTGCTGATCCGCGACTCTGGTGATCGAG
Organism: Cepaea hortensis; assembly: GCA_963921405.1. NCBI lineage: Eukaryota > Metazoa > Mollusca > Gastropoda > Stylommatophora > Helicidae > Cepaea > Cepaea hortensis. The sequence goes on from OY992884.1 coordinate 65,862,595, forward strand.
TGAAATGGCGAGTCATGGCCGCCCACTCTTTCAGGCATGGCACATGATATATATAATATATATAAAGGGTTGTGAATTAAGTAATAAATACTAAAACAATATATTACACAATGCAATACGCGGCATAATACTTGTCTGCTATACAACGCGGGTAAACAGTAATAATGTAAACAGACAAACAGGACAGTATCTTTAACTTGCCGCTAAGACAGTCATATACATTGCAGTGTGTTTTGTGCAGATGTCGACGTGATCGAATGGATAAGATCACTTGCTATTAATCGTCCGGTGCGCTGATTGCGATTTCGGCGGTTCAACCCCTACAGTTAATAATTTGTTGCATATCCTTTACAGGGCGCCGAAGTCAATATCAGCATTGTTTGCAGTTGTGATCTCTTGGTAAGTTCACGTTCAGTAGTTTGTCATTGTTTTCTGAACGACAGGCAGGCATATCATTTTATACGGGGGAAAAACGCAAGGTGGTCAGCTGCCAAATCGCCAGCAGTTGTGTTTCGAACGTGTTATCGGGATTGACATGCGACCGGAGCCTCTTCGCTACAGTGTTGGCAGACTTTACTAACATGCATCCTAGAGACTAAATGTCATGGCAGGGCAGACCAAGCCATAAGTCTCTGATAGAAGCACCGACAGGCGGACGGCTTGTGCATTGCTGCGCTTATCCGGCCGCTTGTACAGATGGTCTTGTTCCAGATGTATTGGTGTTACCTTTCTATTAGAGTAACCTAGACAGGCTGACAGAGAGATCATTCTGCAAGTACAACAAATGGCCTCTAAATTCAGCCCAGGATTTGTGTGATTAATAGGTTTAACTCAATTTTACAAAGTATCGTCTTTCAAGACGGCAAGGTACCAATCAAATATCATATTCGAGGAAAACGTCAATCTTTCTTGTTAAAAGTGTCTCTGGAGTGAAGAGTAAAAGTGAGACATGCAGCAGTAAGTTACTTGTTGGTGGTTAGCATCAATAGATATACCGAAATAAA
>OY992884.1:65868598-66023598 GCA_963921405.1 Cepaea hortensis
TTATATTACACTTTTCTATACAGTTTACTTTACTCTTTACTTTAAACTTTAATTTAAGCATTTACTTCACTTTACAGTTCACTTTACACTTCTTACTCTACACTTTATACTTTACATTCCTGTTGATTTCACTTTACACTTTACTTTATACTTTACTACACTTTACTTTACGTCAATTTATTTTACATGATACACTCCTATTCCGTCAGTTGAGAAATAGTCAATGTTGCGGATCTTATTCAATATGAATAAAATTTGATGTACCTGCGGTAAAGCTGTGGAAATGTAAACAATATAAAATAAATCAAAGTGATGCAGCTTTACAGAACAGAATTATGACATATGCAGGTCGTTGCGGCGACTAGCCTTTATCAGCAAATCCAAGCACGAAACAAAACATATAGTAGAGGAGAATATCCTCCGGTGAGCAAATTAAGGCATAAGGACAGGGTGAGAAGAATAAAAAGATGGGAAAACAAATCAGAGCAATGAAGTGAGAATGGAAATATGAAAACAATGCTGCTACTTGTCTCAGAGTCCCTGGCTGTACTACTCCCATGAATGTCATCCTTATTCTCTTTTATACATAGCCGTGGGAGTCTGTGGGTCATTGGGACCGGAGTGGGGATTGATACCAAGGTAGTGGGTGTTAACAGTTCAGTGAAAGTCCCAGGTACATGAGTAGAAGTGGTACATGAAAAAAGGGGGCATAGGGGTAAATGGGAGACTGGAAGCAATGTAGCTGTGATAGATGTCCTAGAGTGAGATCTGATGAGTCCCATTGGATGTACGTACAATGCATGATTGGGTGTCAGTGAATGGGTCTGCCATAGTGAACGAATATTAAAGAGCAATGACGTGTGCACCCAAGTGTGATGGTAATACTAACTACATAAAACATAAATTAACTGTTGTTAATATTACCATCATACTTAGCTGCACACGTGATTGCTCTTTAATATCCGTCCACTATGGCCGACCCATTCACTGACACGAACTCATGCATTGTACGTGTATCCACTGGGACTCCTCAGCTCTCACTCTCGGACAGTTATCACATCTTCATTGCATTCAGTCTCCAGCCTTAACCCCCTGACCCCTTTTTTCATGTACCATTTCCACTCATTTATCTGGGACTTACACTGAACCGTTCACACCCACTACCCTGGTATCATTCCCCAACCCCGGACCCCATGACCCACAGACCCCCATGGCTAAGTATAAAAGACGATAAAGACTACATTCAAGAACAGACAATTGCGTATGTTTAGATTTGTCTAGTGTGTAAGAGTGAGGAGATAACAGATAAATTCGAAGTAGAGTAAACGAACAGGATTGATGCATAATCCGATCTGGAAATAGTATTTTAAGACGACAGTGACCTGTGAGAAACATTAAAGGAATCTGTCAGCCAAGTTGCAGAAACAACTATCACTAAATTACGATGATGGGACTTAAGAAATAATTGACAGAAGACATCTTAACACGCATGGAAATAAGAAGAATTAACAAATGTAGCCATGAAAAATATGAAGAAATTCAAATGAACATTAGGAGATTGTGCAAAGATGCAAAAGAGGCATGGCTTGAGGAACATTGCAGAGAAATTGAAAACCAACACAACACCAGGAATATCGAACTAATGCACAAAAGAACTAATGACATCACAAATAAAAGAACACACACACACACACATATACTGGTTGCCAAAATACCAACGATGGCAACATCGTAATAGAAAAAGATAAGATTTTACATGCATGGTCAGAGTATGATATAGGCTGGAATGATGGTACAGAAGAGAAACTATACGGTATTCGGAATAATAATAAAGGACCATAAATTTAGAAGATGGAAGTTCAGAATGCTCTTAACCATATAAAAACTGGAAAGACTCAGGGTAGAGACAACATCACAAAAGAAATGACCAATGCTTTAGAAGAATATGGAAATGACCAGGTAACCAGACTGCTGAACATAACCTACGATACTGGAGATATACCACTTGAATTATGTAATTCTATGTTTATTGCAATCCGAAGAAATCAGGAGCCTTAGAATGTGATCAACATCGAACAATTAATGTAATGAGGCACATCGCGAAGAGTTTGCTAAGGATCATCTTGCAAAGAGAAAGACAATAAAACCCAAAATAGGAGAAGAAGAATGTGGGTTCGTACAAGGCAAAGGTACAGTAAATACTGTGTATTTGCTGAGAACAATAATTAGGCGTTCTATAGAAGTAAACAAAGACGTACATCTTTGCTTTATTGACTACACAAATACTATACATGAAGTAGGACATGTCAACATGATAATGATGCTTGCAACTCTACACATTAGTTAGTTAGTTAGTTAGTTTGTTAGTAAGTTAGTTAGTTATTTAGTTAGTTAGTTAGTTAGTTAGTTAGTTAGTTAGTTAGTTAGTTAGTTAGTTAGTTAGTTAGTTAGTTAGGTAGTTAGTCGACACATCATCCTCATTGACATCGAACCAATCAGTCTATAAGTGCTCAGATCCCCTCCTCAGTAAATCCTGCAGCGTGTAGCGGCTCACGACACAAGTTCTGTGTTGGTTTATTACTCTTCTTTGGCTTCCTGCATAGGGTTCTTGTTTGGCCACGCGCCTTTTAAATTGCTGTTCTCGCAGCCTGACCATGGTTGTACATTCCCAGTCATCGCTTGGTTGAGAAAGACCTTAGACTTGTAAACGAAACATATTTTGGAAACAACAAGGTACCGTAACTATTGATATTAACGTAGGCCAATATCAGCATATTAAGAGAGGTATGCTACATTGAAACGAGAAAAAGAGTGTTGAAGTGCTACATAGAACCTGTACTTTTATACGATGTGAAGCGTGGACTATGAGCAGACAAGCTGAAAAACATCTCATGGCTGTGGAAACGTTATTTCTGAGGAACATGCAAAGAATACCATGCACAGACAGAAAAAATCAACGAACGTCTCGTAACCTAATTAGAGACATTAGACGTAGACAGTCAAAATTGTTTGGGGTATGTTATGATAACAAATGAATTGGAGAATTTGGTGACAACTGACAAGGTCGAAGGGTTGAGACAAACGGTAAGACCGAGAAGTAAATACATGGATGGCTTGGCCACATGGCATCGTCGAGACAGGAACACGGAGCTGATCCATGACTCTGGTGATCGAGTGAGATGACAAAGTATGACTGCCCACGCTTATCGGCATGGCACATGATGGATGATGGATGGATGCTACATGTATGTGTAATATCTCCAGATCTGTTTTCCCTAAACAGTGAATATACTTTTATTTTAGAAATTTAGAAGATAAGAGAAGACTCATCATTGGAAACATCAATAATATTAGATAAGCAGGTGATACATTATTGATTGCAAACAATGAGCAGGATCTGCAACATATAGTAGATGCGGTTGTTGCACACAGTGAAAAACTAGGATTAGAATTAAATTGTAAGAAGACTGATTATGATCGTCATTAGAAAGTAAGAAGTATCACAATGTATTATACAATTAAATGAGAATATTCTTAAAGACGTGTATCAGTACAACTATCTCAATACAGTTTAATATCTGATGGGCTGTGCCTCGAAGAGATAAGAACAATATTCGCCATGGCTAAGTAGCCTTTTGCAAAATGTAAAAACATACTGACCAATAAAATTATATCAATTGCAATTAGAGAACAAGTGTTGAAATGATACATAGAATCTGTACTTGTGTATAGATCTGAAGCATGGACAATGAGCAGACAAGCTGAAAAACATCTATTGGTTGTGGAAATGTGGTTTCCGAGGAACATACAAAAAATTCCACGGGCAGACAGAAACACCAAAGACCAAGAACTCAAAGAAGCAAATGAAAACGGTAAAACTGATTAAAGAAATGTGACGTAGACAATCACAATTTTATTGACACGTTATGAAAATAAGAAAATGGGTGAACTTGGTGACAACTGGCTAGATTAGGATGGGACAGGGGGGGGGGGGGGAGAGAACAAGAAGAATGCAGAGAAGTAAATATATGGACAGCGTGGCCACATGGTATGGTCGTCACAAGGACACAGAGACGATCCACGACTCTGATGAGCGTGTAAGATAACAAAACATAAGTGCCCACGCTTATCGGCATGGTACATAATAATGATGATGAAGATGATGGCGATTTTTTCTTTCCTGCTGCAACACACGGGCGTGAGCCATGGACCATTTCGTAACCATGAAAGAAGAAAATATGAACTTTTAAACTTACATGTTACCTACATAAATCATAGTATCTCATTCTCTAAGGAGAGATATACTGCCATTCTACGTGATCAAAACCGGGGGGTGGGGGGCTGGCTGGCTGGACAACAGCATCACGTCTAGGAAAAATATGTTAGACATGTAAGTATCAGAATGGGATGGAAAGAAGAGCGATTGAAAGTATGGATCCTGGAAGAAGCGGTATCGGTAGACCATATAATAGTTGGGTAAGGGATAATTTCGAGGATCAACATTCTTTTCGGCTAGCTATGATCAGTGAGTGTTCTGCACAAGCCCTTCTTCGCGATGCTGATGATTGATTGCGCAGGTTTCTATTGCCGCTACTGAAAAATATCTGAGATTTCTAATTACTTCTGCGCTGTCCTTTCTCTTTGCAACAACCACCAGCGCAAATTAGCTTCGACCACAAATTATACCCTACCGTCCTGGATTTCATGCGTTCGAATCCGCATGGGATGAATTTTTGTAATTTTAAAATGCACATTGGACTTCCATCTAAAATGTGTATAAGAACATATTCTGGAAGGTAGAGGTTGCCGGTGTAATACATAAAACATCGCTGATGAGATTCGATTGGTCCATGACAATATGAAAGGGCGCCATGGTGTAATCGTTTTGAGGTAACGATGATAATGTCATTAAAATGGGCGAATGATGACGCTCCTGTTGCGCTCGTCGCTGGACAAAAGAACACAGATACGGTCACTTGTTTTCTCGTACATTCAGTATAACAAAAATGCTATTCCTAAAACTTCACATATGCATAACAGGTTATGCTTTGAGAGCTCCTTTACTAAATAAAACTATGATTCCTAAACCACTTGCCCACTGCAGTTAAGGAAGGCGCTTACTTGTTTGTCCACGGATACTATGATTAATTCTTAACGTCTTTGGTGCATTAGCTGGTGATTATCTCTTCACGTGTACACATTGCACTCTCCAAGCATGTTATCATGGACATAAGGATTAAAATATATTATTCAGTCTCTACAATATCAATGTTTAATATTTAACTTACGCGCAGATCTGGTCAATGTTAGGAGCTAGAGTACCAAAGTTAAAGACGTATTGATTATTGAGAAACGGCAGATCAATGAGAGTAGGTGCGCAGGTAGCAACATTCTGTTGGCAGCTGCTTGTGTCAGCTTGTCGTTTCTTAATTGTCCTGAAACATTCTAACCACATATTATATTTTAAAGCTTGTATTTCTATAAAATAAGCATACAATCTGAAAAGTAAACAACAAGCTGACCTGAAACTCATAAACAGGCACGCAAAACAAAACACAATCATACACTCGAGTTGGGCGTGGAGCGGAGAAGTGTTACGACGTCCGTCTGTAACTTGTTACAGTCCGGAACTAATCATCTCATCTCATCTCATCTCATCTCATCATGTTCTTTTGTACCACGCGGTGTCGAAGCGAAGTATAAACAGCGGGAGAACGCCCGCTTATGGGCTTCATGTATCGATATTCCCATGAAATCTGATATTCCCTGCGTCCATCGTTTACGTGGTCGGCCTCTTCCTCTGCTTCCCTCTGGTCTGTACATCATTGCTTGTTGTGGTATGCTGTTAGCTGATAACCTACTTGCATGGCCAAACAGCTTGAATTGCTGCCTTCTAATACAATCTAGTGCTGCTACAAAACCCACTTTAGTCCTGACTTCTTCATTTCTGATCTTAACTCTTCTCGATACATTGAGTATTCTTCTCAGGAATCTCATTTCTGTTGTTGTGATTTTTCTTTTATATTTTTCTGTCATTGTCCAGGTTTGGAATTTATAACATAGGGTTGGTAGGAAGATTGTGTTGTAAAGTGCTTTCTTGGTAGTTATTGATACATGTTTGTTCTTTAGTATTGGTGTCATTTGTCCAATGAGTTGTTTTGCCTTATTGCATATATTTGTTGGGTTGACGATTGCCCATGCTTCAACACACCAAGTGCTTATGCGATTGAGTTCGGTTTGTATCTCTACAGCAACATGATCTCTGTCTCTACCCTAACGATACATTAAAACATCGTCTGCATACGACAATGTCCTCCCCGGTCCTAGGATTTGCTCGCTGGTGATTCTCAGAGTGTAGACGTTGAACAGCACCGGAGATAATGGCGATTCCTGTGGTAGGCCAGGATATATTGTTTAATTATATATATAAATATATTGTATTGTATGTATGCATTGTAAATATATATATATATATATATATATATATATATATATATATATATATATATATATATATATATATATATCGTATAACTAACTAACAGTGTGTCAGGTCTTAGTCAGATTTGACTGAGCTACTGTATGACAGTAGCCGGTACTACCTGCTTTCTGTTAGCGCCGAACGTTGGGCGGCGCTTACCAAACCCGACACCCCACATTGTGCCAACGGCTTCGGGCGGAAGAGCGCAATTGGGAGGGTCTAAATTGGCCTTACCCTGGTGCGAGGAAATGCAAGCTAAAGACAAAATGTCATGGCAGGGCAGACCAGGCCATAAGAATTGGTTGGCGGCTAGTCTAGGATCGAAGATCCGACAGGCGGATAATTAGAGCATTGCTTTGCTGATCCGGCAACTTCTGCAGCTTGTCTTGTTCCAGATGTAGGGGTGTTACCTTTCCTCTGGAGTGAACTAGGCAGGCCGAGAGAGGGATCATGCTGCATGGGCAACACATGATCTCTATATTATAGCCTAGGCTTTGTGCTATGGAGAGGCAATAACTCCATCCCTGGTCTTAACTGGTCTCGGAATCAAAGCGAGAGGCAACTGTTACGGGTTATAAGTCCCTGTCAATTGGCGTAGACATGGGGCGCCACGCGTTGCCTCTGACGGTGGGAGACACCTACAGGCGTCACTGATCAGCTACCGCCCGCCTCAAGCTGACCTTGGGTGCTGATCCGCCACAATCTGCCTGCTTCAATGGGTGCTTGAGGCTAGGACAAAATCTGAATCGCAGGCTGTAAAAGCAATGCACCAGGTAAAAATAAAAATAAAAATAGAAACCTCAAGCTACGGCTTGCAACCTGGAACGTGAGAACCATGTGTCCAGGATTTTCCACTGACGTGACCAATATTGACGATGTGAGAAAAACGGCTGTGATTGATGCCGAACTCAATCGTCTTAACATTGATATTGCTGGCCTGCAGAAGACTCGCCTCGCTGAGAAAAAGTCACTCAGGGAAAACAATTACACCTTTTTGGAAGGGTAGAGAGCAGGCAGAAAAAAAGGCAACACAGTGTGGGCTTTGCAGTGAAGAATTCGCTACTGGGAATGATTGAAATTCCAGCAGGAGGAAATTAAAGACTATTATCCCTGCGCTTGGAAACCTCTTGTGGTTTTGCCACCATTATTACTGCACATGCACCGACACTCAATTCCCTTTTATGATGTGAAGGATTCGTTCTATGAGGAGTTAGACTCCGTGATCAAGGCAGTTCCAAAATCTGACTACATTTATATGCTCGGTGATTTCAATGCTCGTGTGGGCAAGGACTCGAGTTCATGACCAGTGTGCCTTGGAAAATACAAAACCCGTCGCATGAATGAAAATGGGCAAAGGTTGCTGGAGCATTGCACCAGTAATGACCTATGTATTACAAACTCCTCTTTTTAAAATAAAAGAGATGCATAAGGTCACATGGAAACATCCAAGATCCGGCCATTGGCACCAGCTGGACTTCATCATCACACGGAGACCACATCTGAACCATATATCATTGACTCGAAGTTACCACAGTGCTGACTGTGATACGGATCATTCTTTGGTTGTTGCAAGGGTTAGATTGAGACCTAAGAGAATCTACACAGCTAAACATAAATCTAGCCCCAGGATTAATATTATTAACACTCACGATCCTGAAAAGTGCTTTCAGTTTCAACAGCAATTTGAAGACACTTTCACTGATACACCAGAAAATTGTACAGTAAATGAAAAGTGGGGTCAAATTAAGGAAACTTTTTATAAAACTGCCGTAGGGGTTTACGGCACTGTGGATCATAAGAGGCAGGACTGGTTTGCAGCAAATAGCGAGACTATGCAGCCCTTGATTGATAAGAAAAAGATAGCTCTCTTAAGAAACAAGGAAAGACCAACGCGTAACACTGAGTGAGCTAATGCAAGCTAGGAAGGATGTGCAAAAGGCTGCCAGGCAGTGTGCAAATGATTATTGGATCAAGTTATGTGAGTCCATTCAAATCGCAAGTGATAAGGGAAACATAAGAAGCATGTATGAAGCAATAAAGAAAGCCTGTGGTCCAGTGATCAAAAGAAGTGCACCGTTGAAAACCTTGACTGGAGAAATCATTACTGATAAGAAACAGCAGATGGACAGATGGGTAGAGCATTATTTGGAGCTTTTATAACAGAGTGAGTAACATCTCTGTTAATAGGTTTGATGGGCAAAGTTTAGGCACGGTTGAGCATCCAAGAAGAACGTTACTAAGGATGCTCAAGTCGTGACGTAGGGTTTTTGGGTAAGTTAGTTACAGCTAAGGTCCGGAGAAGTGAACAGCATACCAAGTAACTTGTGTAATACTCTTCAGTTTATTATGTTCAATAAAACCTTTTAGAGAAAAACATCGGGACTTGTTTTATAATCGTCCCTGTACCTGTACTGTTACAGTACAGATTTGGCGCCGCACACCAGGATTTCGATTTTTAACTTGGATGTCGCGGACATATAACGAGAAGTACTGAAAACAACATAGCACAGCAGAGAACTTTCATTTTGAATTTTTATTAGCTTGCTGCGACAAGAAGGTATGAATAAATAAACTTTTACTAAATTCTTTGAATCAAAAGCTCCAGACCGGACCACTTTTATTGAAAATTTCAACTTAAAATAGAATCAACATGAAGCATTTTTCGGGCTAGTTGATTTGAAGTCATACGTATCAAGATTACTGGATGGAGCCAACATTGTAACATGGTTGCCAGTAGAATGAGTTGCTTTTCATCATAACCCTCTGAAGTAACGTGATTGTCATCTAAATGCTGTATAGTTTAACCTGCCGTTATTACAGCCGTTCATTGACCTTGCTGCTTGTTTTAAGGTCACTTACCTACTAAGATTGTCCAGTATCAAAGAAATTTTTTCCAAACGTCAAAATTAAAACAGCCACAACCAACTTGAAATTACATGGAGATGTCAGGAAGAATGATGCTATTTGGTTGCTTTGGTCTCTTTGGAAGTGGTTGGGCAAACTGGGTTGCCGACCTACTGAAGAGGAGACCTAATTAAGTCGCTTCAGAAAGCTAGAGCTGTTTTCAAGTCGTCTAGAGGTGCCAATTTTTCTCCGGGTGAAGTCGTCGTCTAGATATGCCCTGTTTAGGGTGAAAAGAAGGCTCAAGTCTGGTGTGCCCGACAATGGGTGAAAGTGGAAGCATTCCTACCGCTGGAGAAGCCTGAGATGTACGAGGAATGTTGTAACTACTGAAATTGCGTCGTCGTTTGGAGAAACATAGGCAGCTTCAGATAACACAGACTCCAGAGTTGTCCTCTTGCTGATGGAGTAGAAGAAAACGAGACGCTTGATTTATACGTCAAGCCTATTCTTGGCAAATATAGTTCTCAGCTGACGTACGTGAATCTACTTTCCTGTTGGATCAAGGGATATATCTAACGGTAATTAATTAAGGTATAACCAATATGAGACTTTTGACTGTTAGATACAATTGATTGATTAATTCAAATATTCAATATTTACAAGAGGAAAAAACAGTTGCTTATGTTTTTTAAGTAATTTAAATACGATCATATATCTAGTAATATTTATTAACTAAATTGTTATAACTGTGAGTTTGCTTATATGAATTGATATTTCAGCACATCTCAATATGGCAGAAGAACAGGGTTCATTAACACAAGTTTTGACTGGAGTAGGCACGGCAATAGGCAGACTCAACACAACAGAATAGAGAAACATGCATAATTGAAAATTATTTCATCAAAGCTCAAGACGAGATTTTTTCTACAGGTACCAAGAAATATATAGAAGAAGAAGTAGGCATATTGTTTTGGCTTGAGATAAAATACAGAGAAATAAGTATGAATTACCTACATATAGAATTAAAATGTGTCAGTGCATGGTTGGGAGAGTTAAAACTGGCAGTTAGTGAAGTTAGAGAACAACATCGGGACTTGTTTTATAATCGTCCCTGTACCTGTACTGTTACAGTACAGACTTGGTTACTTTAAGTAGTTAATTCTATGTGAATTATTTTTTTTTGAAAACCTTCTCTTCAGCGAGAAGACAGTTGTTTTTATTGAATTTGAGCTTTCAATGCATCATATATGATATGTTATAGTATTTTTTAATTGACTTGGTTTTGTAAAATGATTGACATTTGATTTTAAGATTGGGCTTGTTGAGTTTTCTTAATAGATAAATAATTTATTGTTATTCCGTAAAAGTGACTAACAATGGATAGGATGTATGTCATATTATTTTGCATAACGTCTTTCTTTGAATTGGTTAATTACTTTTATTTGATATGAGGGGAAAGAATAATGATTTTAAAATCTGGGGGGTATGATATCCTGTTGTTTTATTTTGGTTGACTCATGATTTAACTTGAATTGTCTTGTGTGTTGAATAGTAATTACCTTGTTTACAAATATGTTGAAAATTGTTAGAATTTAGTTTACAAACAGTTATGGTTTTGTCTAGAATAAAGGCAATACATGGGGCTTTATTTAAAACCATTCGTTCAGAAAATAGTTAATAAACTACTGAGGACTAGAAGAGAGATATATTCTCTTTATGAGTAATAAGTTCATGAGTACCTTGTGTTAGTAAGAAGGCTGCTGTGATAATCAGCGTTAATGTTTTAAGATAGGGAGGTTAATTACATAGTGGCTACGAAGTTGTGGAAACATATGCCATACTTAAATGGGGTTACTGCACAAGTAAAAGGGTTCTGGGGGAGATAAAAATATGAGCTGCATTAAGTCAGCATTGATTGAATATATATGGATTGGATGCCATATTGGGGAAGAAAAGATTAACGTGACTAACGTCTATAGCAGTGGGGTAAATGTGGGGAAAGTTTATAACATGGTTTCCATGGGGTCGGAAGTAAACATGGATTTAGAGCCATGGTGTACTTTCATAAGAGACACGAGGTAGCTGGTTTGTAGAAGAAGTAGAAGTGGGTAACGTGCTACGCCAGACAGCGTGAAGACAAATAGTAAAACATGAATTGAATACCATGTTGTTTTATACTGTGGATACAATAGTAAAGGGGGTTAAGTGTGTTCGTGATCACAGCGAACATAGATTAAATAACATGAGGTTTTGGGGGTCCGTAATATATGGACTAAGAAAGAATAACTTTAATTGCAAGCAGTCACAGACATGAGTTCAGTGGCGGTATATTGTTGCTGTTGATAACGTCATAAATTGAGGTTCGGGAGATATGCCCATAATAAATGGACATTAGTGGGTTGCTGAAGTTTTCGGCGAGATTAAGAGGGAATTCTGAGTGAGGTATAGGAGAAGATTAGTTATGTGTGGTGATGTGTATAATGTTGAAAGAGGTCTTGAGGGATGATGGACCTTTTTGATTTGTGTACTGTCTGTAATATATAGACATTTGGGAGTGAATAATATTTTTGATGGTTGGTGCTTGATGCTGTAGATAGCAGCGTAAACTGTTGCCATAATAAGTGGTATAAGGGAACTATGGAAGATATATAATTGTTTTAGACTTTATTACATAAAGTCTCAGGTGACATAGGGGAGAAAGTGTGAGTGTGGTTTTTGTGAGAAAGAGTTCTAGTTCTTTTAATTTCCGGTGGCCACCGATTCTATTTCTTTTTCTCGTGTGTAAGTGTGAGTGGTTTCATGATTAGTCGGATTATTATGCTGCAATATTGTTGGTGAAAATAAGACGAAGAAGAAGTATGAGTACACAGGAATTGATAGAAGTTGTGAGGTCTAAGCTATAAGAAACATGAGTAGTTGAATAGGTTATATTTGAAGAGAAATCGTAGTGACTTACTAAAAGTCGATTCAAGTTGGAGATTTTTTGAGTTGAGGATTTAGGCGGATTGCTTGTAATGATAGGATAGCAATTTATGAAACTTATGAAGATAGTAAGAGTCAGGAAGACTCTGGTGATGAGAAATTTTAAGTGCTTATAAAAAGTCCCAGGTTATGTGTTACTTGGATTTTTTTTGCCTGTGAATTTAGAGGTTATGGGTTAAGTATGTTGGTTTGGTTATGTGAATTTATATGTGTGATACTTATGTGGATATTTTATGAATTGTGTTTTTTAGTGAAACCTTGAAGAGTCAGAAACGAAGAAGAAGTATAACTTCATAGCGATTTGCTATATGGGACAATGATAAGAGACAAGTGGAGAATTAGTAGAAGTGAAAGTAGTTACTTAAGGTAGAGTTACTTTGGGATGGCTTGGAGAAAGAATAGTGGGGGTTAAGGTGTTAATGAGGGGAAGAATTATTAGAATAAAGGGGTTAAGGGTTAAGACATTTGAAGAAAAGTCTTTTTAAAGAAAGGGAGGTATAACAGAGTGGGTAACATCTCTGTTAATAGGTTTGATTGGCAAAGTTTAGGCACGGTTGAGCATCCAAGAAGAACGTTACTAAGGATGCTCAAGTCGTGACGTAGGGTTTTTGGGTAAGTTAGTTACAGCTAAGGTCCGGAGAAGTGAACATCATACCAAGTAACTTGTGTAATATTCTTCAGTTTATTATGTTCAATAAAACCTTTTAGAGAACAACATCGGGACTTGTTTTATAATCGTCCCTGTACCTGTACTGTTACACTTTACTCAAGTGAGACCAAACTAGCGGATGATGCCCTCAACGCCATAGCAGCTCTACCAACTCTTGACCACCTGGACACACTTCCCACCATAACAGAAGTTAAGTGTGTTATATATGAACTAGCATCTGGCAAGGCTCCAGGTAAGGATGGGATTCCAATAAAGGTTATCAGGAGTGGGCAAGACACACTTACTCTACAGATCCACCAGCTAATAGAGCTATGCTGGAGAGAAGGTCCCTCAGGATTTCAAAGATTCAAGCATCATAACACTGTTCAAGAACAAGGGCGATCGAAGCGACTGCAACAACGATAAGGGTATCTCACTTATGTGTATTGTTGGAAAAGTATTTGCCAGAATTGTTCTGCGCAGACTTCAAGTCCTAGGAGATCAAGTCTACCCCGAATCACAGTGTAGCTTTCGACAGAACCGGTCTACCATTGATATGATATTCTCATTGCGACAAATGCAAGAAAAATGCCGTGAACAGAATCAACCACTGTTTATTGACTTCATCGACATCACAAAGGCATTTGATTTGGTCAGTCGTGAGGGTCTGTTCAAGGCACTAAAGATGCTTGTTTTGAATTTGGTTTAACAATTAGCAAAAAGAAGACACAGATTATGTCACAAGGTCACATGTGGAACCATCAATCTTTATTGATGACATCGAAATAGAGATGGTAGACCATTTTACATATCTAGGATCAGTGGTAAATAGCAAATTATCCCTAGATCAGGAAATCAACATCCGGATTGGTATGGCAGCAACTACTCTATAAAATGCTTTTTCTTGGTGGACAAAGGCTAAGTAGTGTGTTTCATTGAATTCGATTTATTTTTCTATGAGTTGTCTAAGAGCAAAAATGGCGTATGTGCATCCTTTATTTTTTCCTAAATCCAAGCTGTGTTTCGCTTAGCTGAGGTTCTACAGTAGTTAGTAATCTTTTCTCAATAATTTTGCAAAATATTTTCCCAGTATGACTCAACAGTGAAACTCCTCTGTACTGTGTGCAGTCTCTTTTGCTGCCTTTGTTTTTCCAAATTGGGATAATTATGGCGTTTCCCCAGTCTCGTGGTGTCTGTGTGGGTGGGGGTGTGTGAGTGGCTTAGGGATGTGTAGGTGGGTTAGGGATGTGTATGTGTCGGGGTGGGATGCGTGAGTGAGTGGAGGATATGCGTGGGTAGGGCTATTGTGATCCAGAGATGTTTGGCTGGGGGTGGGTGGGTGGGGGTGTGTGAGTGCGTAGTGGAGGATGTGTGCGTGAGTGAGTGTGTGTTGGTGGATTGGTGGGAAATGCATGTGTGGGTGGGGAGAGGTGCGTGGTGTGTTGGTTGATGATATTGTGTGGGTGGGGTATGTGTGTGTGGGTGGGGGTATGTGGGGTGGATGGGTAAGGGTATCTGTGTGGGTGTGGGTGGGAATATTGTGTGGTATGTGGGTGGGGGATATGTGTGTTGTGTGTAGGTGGGGATGCATGGTGGTATGTGGGTGTGGGATGTGTTGGTGAGGGATATGTGTGCGGTGTGTGGGTTGGGAATATTGCGTGGTAGAGGATGTATGTGATGTGCGGGTGGGGGTGTGTGTGCTGGGGGATTGGGTTAGGGCATGTGTGGGTGGGTGGAGGATGTATGTGTGGGTAGTGGGGTGTGTGTGAGTGGATTGGGGATGCATAAGTGGTTAGGGAGATGTGTGTGTGTGTTTGTCGGGGTAGGGAGATGTCGGTTGGTGGGGATGTGTGTGTATGTTTCGGGGATGTGTGAGTGGATGTGGGATGTGTGGGTTGGTGGGGGATGTGTGTGCGTGGGTGGGGAATATGTGGTCGATGGAGATGTGGCTGAGGAATGGGTGGTTGGAGGTGTGGGTGGGGAGAGGATGTGTGGGTTAGGATGTGTATGTGGGTGGGCGTGGGATGTTTGGGTTGGTGGGGGATGTTTGTTGGTGGCGAATGTGTTTTGGTTGGGGGAACATGTGAGGGCAATGTGTGTGGGTGGGGGATGTGCGGGAGGGGGATGGGTTGGTTGGTGGGGTATGTATGTGTCCCTGGGTGTGTGTGTGTGTGTGTGTGTGTGTGTGTAGGTGGGGTTGTGTGTGTGTGGGTGGGGTGATGTATGGGTAGGTGGGAGATGGGCCTCATAACATGGTAATTTGTCTTGATTATGTTTACACCATTCATATCACAATGTTTATCTTTCTTCCTATGTAAATGTATAATGCTCTTGATGAACGAAAGACGAGTGATTGGAAGGGCCGAATGTAAGACGGGCCTGCGTGCCCAATTTGTTACCCTTTTAAAATAAAGTTGATGTGATTTTGATTGGTTGTTCTACCGAAACATGGTTGAATAGTCTATGTAGCCATGCTGTTCCTACTTCTCTTGCTGCTTTAATTATGTAGTTCATTTGGTATTTCATCTTGTATTGGTGATTTGTTTAACGGGGCTAGTCGGACGGCTTCTATAATTTCTTCTTTCAGTATGTCTGGTTCTAGTTTTTCGGTGGCATTTGTGTCGGTTTCTTAAATTCATGTGACATCTGATCGGATGTTGAGAAGTTGTTCGAAGTACTGTTTCCATCTTATTAGGATTTGCTTTTGTTTGCTTATTGGTTCTCCATTTTCGCTGTTAATTATTTCAGTTTGATTAAAGTGTGCTCCTGTGGTTCTCATTGCACTTATCCGTTTGTAGAAGTTTCTAGTTGCCTCATTTTAGTTGTTATTTAGGGTTTCTCCATACTCCTCTCAGTCTTTTTGTGTTTCTCTCTTTACTGTTCTATTAACATGTTTTCTCGCTATTCTATATTCTATGTAATCGCATTCCTGTTTGCTCTTTGACAACATTTTATATTTTTGATTTTTATCTTTTACAGCTTTCTTTACTTCTGCGCTCCACCAACTTGATATTTTCTTTATCTGTGGTTTGCGTTTCTTCGTGGTTCCACATGTTATTTTTGCAGTATTTAAAATGCTTGATTTGAACATCTTCCATTATTCTGCGACTGTCTTTCTTTCTATAGGTAATTTTACCAAGGTTTCAGTAATTTTTCCTCACTGCCTCGACTGTAAAGTTTTTTTTTAAAGTTTACTGATTCGCATGGCATGTATTTTCCTGGTCTATGCTTTCTTCTACTGATGGTTCTTATTGTGGCAACAACTGCTTTATGGTCTGTGTTTATACTTAAGTTGGGCACTGCCCTTGCATCTAATATATTTCTCTTTCTGTTAATTCTTGTTAATATAAAATCAGTTTGGCTTTTAGTATCTAGATCGTTCCATTTATACCAGGTGTATATGTGTGAGTCTTTGTGTTGAAAGAATGTGTTTGTTATATAAAGGTCGTGTTTGCTGCACAGCTCTATCAGTCTACTTCCGTTACCATTTCTTTCATTATGTCGGTCTCCAAATGGTCCAAGATATTTTTCTATACCCCCACTGTTGTGTCCTAGTCTTGCATTGAAGTATCCCGTTACTATGATGTTGTCCTGCTTATCTATTTTATTTAGCACGTCATGGATGTCTTCGTAGAATTTTTCGCATTCTTGCTCATTATTGTTTGCATTACATGGTGCGTATATTTGTACATATGTTGTAATTGCTTGTTCTTTTATTCTCACAGGTATGATTCTTTCTTATTAATATTTTATTTCTATTATTCCTCATGCTAGCCGTGGTTCAATGACTATTCCCACACAGTGTCTTGCCACGTCTTGCTGTTACACTCCAGAGGAGATATACGTGTAACTGTTGTGGATCTTCTTGCATCCTTCCACTTTTATTCTGTTGACCACTATTCCCATCAGTCCAATTTTCCTTTCTTCCATTGTTTCTATAAGTTCTTATTCTTTACTATTAAAACCGCAGACTTTCATTGTGCCTATTTTTTGAATCGCTGATCTATCTCGTAGTCCATCAACATTGCCGGGTCTATATCCATTTGGATCAGTCAATTTATACTTCTTAGTTATTCTACGAGCAGTATGAAGATCCCCTGCCGCCTTAAGAGGCCAGTCACAAGTTTAGGACACAAATCTGATCATAGGGAGTTCATCCCCTATGATGAGCCATAGCCCCGTTAGCCCATGACCTGGCAGTCATGGTTTCCCAGTCTACACCGCGTGGAGGTGGCTAATCACGTGTGTTTTCCTCCTCTTCTGTCTGCCATCTCCCAGTGATGCATAGACATAAACCAATTCACGCCAAGGACACCTTTCTGTAGGGTTTTCGAGATTGCTGACGTCGTCTACGTGATGGATGAGGTAGCTTGTTTCATGCCAATTATATCTTTCTGTGGATTTCTTCATGATTGCTAAAGTTGTCCACTGGATGAATTAGCCTGTTTCACGCCAGTTATATCTTTCTTTAGATTTCTTCATGACTGCCAAAATTGTCCACTGGATGAGGTAGCCTGTTTCACGCCAGTTATATCTTTCTGTAGATTTCTTCATAAATGCTAAAGTTGTCCACTGAATGAGGTAGCCTGTTTCACGCCAGTTATATCTTTCTGTAGATTTCTTCATAAATGCTAAAGTTGTCCACTGAATGAGGTAGCCTGTTTCATGCCAATTATATCTTTCTGTAGATTTCTTCATAAATGCTAAAGTTGTCCACTGAATGAGGTAGCCTGTTTCATGCCAATTATATCTTTCTGTAGATTTCTTCATAAATGCTAAAGTTGTCCACTGAATGAGGTAGCCTGTTTCATGCCAATTATATATTTCTGTAGATTTCTTCATGATTGCTAAAGTTGTTTACGTGATGATGTAGCATGTTTCACGCCATTCATCCTTATTTGTCTCTTACATATTTAATACCTTTTGGTGTTTCTACTTTTTCCGTTTGCCTCACGTTCGGAAATTTGTTTGTTCGATTCTCGACTCCGTTATTAAGTTGACCAGTGAAGTTTTGAACCCAGAAGAGCACTGGGAATCGTCACTGGAACTACTTGTTTCGTGCCTCATGCGGCGCTGTCAGTAGGCAACCCTACGGAAAGATATATAGCAATATGAGATAAAACCAGGTGGAATGAAGTCGATCGTCTCGTCTTTACACCCCAGGCCCGTTTAAGATTACTATTCTTTGCTTCCTTTATGGTTCCACCAATACACGAGCTCATGGTAGGATATTGTGTTGCTGTAATTTTTTTCATTATGGACCTGTAACTCAAGTGATTATGTGTATAATATAAGGAACTGCAAGATAGTTTATCCCATCGCCTGATCAGGGATAGTCGATGAGACGTCTGGATTTCTTGAATTAGGCTGAAAATTGAATATAAATTTTGCCAGCTATGCAAATTAACCATATGCATAAAAACAGCTAGTAGTTAGATGAGAAATGTTGACTGAATGTAAGTATACCTGCGCTTATTAACGTTGCTGTGACAATCAGGAGAATTCTAGCTGCTGCTTTCATGTTTACGTTTCTTTCTGTTGTCTCAGTCTGTCTAATAGAGAAAAAAAACATAGATCACATAAATAATGCATCCGTCTTTTAAAGTTTTAAATAATTGGTGTTTTAAAACTAACCACAAAATAAATACAAGAATTGTATTGTAAATATCGTAAACATAATTCATCCTGATATTAAAATACATAAAATATACACATTTAACAAAAATAACAGCTTGCTTATTAATACTCGTGGAGGTATGATTTCAGTTTGAGTGAACATCATGCAAACTTAAGCCTATATAGTCTAAACACAAAACGAAGCGGCAGCTGTATGTAATTGGTAGAGATTTATCTCTGTTGGAAGCAAATATTATTTGCAGATTCTGAGTTTAAGAGCAACGACAAAACGTTTCTAAATTACAGTGCTAATGTGGTAACGACGAACCGTATGTCGTATTAGCTTATCTGCTTGTAGTCGACTATTATCTTTCCTGATCGACTATTATAGTATGTCCAGAAATGAATGCCGTCATTCACGATCAATTATTTTGAAAACTGTATGTTGCATCATTATGAAATTTTACCTGACGTCTTATATTTACCCCCACCCAAAGAATATGTCTTTGATAGGTCCAAAAGCAACTTAAATCATGAAAATCGGCGAAATTTCTTTGATGTTTTGATGAAAAACTAGTGATTTCTCGCTAACAGACTTGTTTTACAGTAATGCCAATGCCCCCGCCAGTTCGGATGACAAACACAAGGTGTATCCAGATTCGTATGGGAGCGGTTGCATTGTCTGCTCTGCTGAGACGGAACATGATTACATGTTTTGCACGACGAATATAGCTATGAATGTCTCTCTAGTGGGCTTCCTTCTTAACGGTCAAGATGTTCGTCCTCTTTTCATTGAAGTTTATAGAATGATTCGTATGTTCGTGTGTTGTCCCCTCATTTCACAACGTGTTTCTTCTCACGTTTCTTGTTGGTTGGTATTCGATGCATCTAGAGCTTTTTGTTTTTTCAATGTCAGTTGTTTGTCACCGTTGAGGGCTCACGGAATTGAAAATTCATCACTGTGGAATACAAACTGTTGCCATTAACAAGTTGTATTGTTTATGCCGATGCTGTAATGTTTAGGGCCTGCAATTCATCTGAATATTTGTAGCAAAATATCCCAGTTGGTGTGCACGTGGATTAAGGTCTACGATCTGCTCAGACCTTAATCTGTGTCTGACGATTCAAGTAAGTTGATGACTGCTCTCGGTTGCATAAAATTCAATCCATCCTTTCTCCAATAATCCTCTTCCTCTTTCAACACATGGTCCTCACATTTTTCCAGTAACATTTATCAATATTTAATATCGCGGACTGGATTAGTATCTTGACGTTAGACAATTTGAAGATAGTATTGTCAGCTGCCACCTGTCCTTTAATTTTAGCCCACACGAGTTCTATATGGTTAAAATGAGAATGGTACGGCGGAAGTCTCAAGCACCCATGACGATGCTCTTCTATTAAATTGTCGATTTAATATTTCTTGCTTTTTGGCGTCTGTTTTACACGGGACAACAATTCTAGCTAGAAATACGTTTCTTGAAATGGTATGTTTTCCATTCGGAGCCATATCTTTATTGCTCCCTTTGTGCTCGATGCTGTAGGTATTTTGTCATCTTGGGCAACAACATTGATATCATTCATTGTCCATAATTGGACACGACGGTCTATTTAGAGATGGAAGCACAGTATTCTCGAGCCTATTTCTAAATACATTACCATTCATCTTATTATGATAATCACTATTATCTGTATGCTTTGATACGAACACGAGCCCAGCATTCTGTTGTAAGCCATTATGCGTATTACCTGCATGGGCCATGACCAAAAGCTGTCCTATACTACTGGGCACATATCGCTTTATCTGTCCATCCACTGATTGCCATTCCTTATCACTTGTGTGGTGCGAATTGATCCACATTTCATCCAAACACACAAGCCATAATTTTCTGTGCGCATTTCCCTTATTTCACGTTGGTATCTACTTCTTATGGCTCCTAAATGCGGTTGCTCACAAAGAATATTTCTACCGCCCTTGTTCTTTCTAAAAGTGAAGATAATGTCCTTATAATTTTCCACAAAGTTGTTTTGGATAGCTCTATGTTATTGTTCTTTCTCAACCAAACCTTAAGTTTTCTTACAGACACTGTTTCTTTGACATCCAGCATTTTTATAATGCTGGATAATCCTGGATATAAAATCCAAACTTTTTATAATTTTTGGAGTTTCCGTGGCGATGTGGTCAAGCCTTTTGACTCGGGCACCAAAGGTTGTGGGTTCGATTCCGGGCCGCATCCTTCGGTTCACGAGTTAAATTTTTCGGAGACTGCTGTGGGTCGTCGCTAGAGCTGCGGAGTTCGTGCTTTGTGCGATGCTTTCCGCGCTGCGAAAAGAGACCGAGCCATATGGGATAGAATCCGGTGCAATGAAGTCGACCCTGTCGACTTTTAAGCGATATGGAGTTTATATTGGGGCAGACAAAAGTAAGCACACTATAGTATGTCACGTAATTAGCCCATGAACCCACACTTTGTTAAATGATCTATTGTTTGAATTCTCTTTCGGCTCCCTCAATGATCATGATCTTGTAGTAGGTCTCTCACAGGTCCTCAACATGGTCCTCCGATCAATTCTCAGTCTCTAGTCGTTTCTCGAGTGGACGCGTTGTCGACAACTTTCCCGATTGTTAAATAATGTATCAAAGTTTTACCTCAATCAAAGGAGATGCTGTGTATATAATTGTGTTCGTTTTAAAAACTGGATTTATTTACAACTCAAGACAAGATGTCAAGTTTATGTGAGTTTATGTATTGAAACGAGGATTTACCGATGCGTGACTAGCGTGATAAATCGCCTAGCACGCTTTACACAAGCGCGCCGAACCTTTGTTTACTCCTTGCCTGAGCGTTGAGATGCATATATTTCTAATATGGCTTCGAACTTGCGGCATTCTACCGTATCCAAGCGCCATGAAAATACAAACAAAGACAAGACGGGACAGAAGCTAACGATCACGCCACCTAAACGTCGGAATTCTTCAACGTCATCTTCAAACATGCGACTTGATGGACAAGCAACCACTGAACCCACGTTGCACGAGCATCATAGTTCACAAGCCCAATCTGAGCAGACTAACACATCACCTGTAGAGAATCTATCGTCCCCCGAACCACACAACCATAATGCCTGTCGTGAATTCATCCAAGCTTTAGAGGACAGGCTAAAAGATTTTATTTCCAACGAACACAGCTAATATTATTGCAGTGTTTAAAGAATAACACGCTCGTTTTCAACAAGAAATCCGCCTCCTTAAAGAAGAGAAGGACACTTTTAAAGTAACAATCCATGCCTTAAAACTAAAGTGTGCACAGTCATTTGATAAAAGCCCGGGAAGGTTAACCCGGTCAATAAATGCCCGCAGAAGTCGGATGTGTCGGCCTAACGGCGCAAGAACGCAGCTCTGCTGTAAACAGGCACAACGCAGTCACATCCGGAAAAAAAAAGTCCGGATGAACGCAGAAGAAGAAGATTTGATAAAAGTGCACAGAGAGTATCCATGGTGTTTCAGAGATGTGTACGACCAGTGGCGGTTCGTCGCAAAATGACATACAGACAGTTCCTACAGTTAGCAACCCTACTAAACCTGTTGAACGCACACCGTCCATCTACCCCATTGATGTGCATATCAGCAACAGGCTCCAGGGCTTAAGTGTTGACTCTCCAGAAGCAGACAAGGAATCCCAGAGCTCAGAAACTACCATTACTGGGCATCAACAATCAACGCAAACAAGCTATAATAAACAGGAACACAAGAAAGACGACAGTGACCAGTGGCAGCAACAGTCCAAGCGGACACGCCAGCAGCGTGAGATAACAATAGATGACACTACAACACATGTCATCATTGGAGACTCCCTGTTGTCGGGAAGCTATGGCGATCGCATGTCATCTTCTGAGAGCGAATCAACTTCAATCTGCCCTCTGCAAGGCGCTGACATTGATAGGCTGACCGCTACACTGCGAACATTCAAAGTGAATGACAGAATTACAAAAGCAACAGTCAATATTGGTGTAAACGATATAATGAACAGTAAAATCATAAGCATCTCACAACTAGCTACATTAGAGGGGTTGTTGCGCAATAAATTTTATAAATCATCCATGTTCATTTCATCAATCATTCCACCATGTTACGGGTTCCAGCGTTGCACTGCAGACGCTGCATATCTAACTCTGCATACATTTTATATTGGTAACAACATTAATTTCATTCATAATACCCCGTACTTTGCATAGCTGTCCGGGGCTCCTAAGAAAAAAAAACTATATAGGGATCAAATACATTGTTCAAAGCTAGGAAGCAGCATGATAGCGAAGAACATAAAATATCCCTAACGTGCACAACAAACAGCACTAGTGAAAGGAGTAAACCGAGCTTCACCTCCGGCAAGACCATCTCTCAGTGTTCATAAAACACTACCTCTCTTCCCACACCACGCTTGCTCATATCCCAGGAATGCAATGTCATGAATAGCAACCCATGCTCCAATGCAAATGTTGCTAACTATAATACTTTGTTTCCCCCCTTACCCGTAAAGCAATCTCTCCCCTCCCCCCCCCCCCCGCCTTGTCAAATGGGACATTGTTAAACAATGTTGCTGTGCCCATGATGCCTGCTTCCAATGTAGGCACTTCCAGTGACATTCATAGCGGTCGTCCCTCGTTGGACGGTAATCTACACTCCTATCAGTGGAACCGTCAACTCCAGCAGCTAATGCAGTACAATCCTGCAACCCTGCACCAAGCTATCATGATGTCACTCCAGCAAAGACATTTTCCTATCCCCCCTAACAGCCTCAATTACTACTAAATAAATTGCCAAAACCCCGCAACTTACTCCACCAGCGACATCTTCCTTTCATTGTGTAATGTTCGCCAATCATTATCAGTGCCTCAAAACATTTGGTCTATATAATCTCCATATCAACATATTTCATCTGCTCAATAAATTACCTGAATTCTAGGTAATACTGTCCGAACAGTTTCACGTGTTTAGAATCACAGAAAGTCGTCTTAACTACAAAATAACAGACTCCGAAATTTATCTTAAGGGGTTTTAAGTAATTCGGAGAGATGCAAATCAAATATTAGAGACAGGTATTGCTGTATACATTTCCAATTCTCTCAACTGTTCCCGTAGAAGTGATCTCGAGACCGTAGGCATAGAATGTGTTTGGTTAGAGGTGCAGCCAGTTAGCCAGCAACCGTTTTTCATCGGATATCTATACAGGGATCCTTGTGCCTGGTACAGCTGGTATGACTGCTTCACTACAATGATGGATAGAGTATTTACAGCAAGTAGAGAAATTATGACACTAGGTGACTTCAACATAGATATTAGCAAATCCAATAAGACATGGGACGATATCATTATATCTTACAATTTCAAGCAGCTAATAAACCGTCCCACGAGGGTTACAGACACCTCCGCAACTATAATTGATCATATATATGTTACTAGTGAAGATAATATTATTGAATGTTCTGTTCCTGTTAGTGACCATTGTCATAAAGGTAGTGTTATATGTCTCTATCTGTTCTGATCTGATAAGAGTTTAGGCGCTATAATGAGTTAACGTTCAGATAGTACCTCAAGATCTGTGTGGCTCTGGGGTATGATCCCTGATCAGCTGAATGGCATGAGCCAATATGACAGCACACAGGGCAGTATAACTGTAGTAACTCCAAAACAACTCAGTAAACACGCGGATGGAGTGCACAGTGATGTATTAAACCACCGATGATATCGGATGACGGCTATGAGAGTGTGTGCAGATCCAGGCTTCAGTCTTTCACTCACATCTTCCACTCCCGCTCCTTAATCATAACACAACTCCCTCTCAGGTTAGAGTGTTGGGAACTAAGCTTGCTGCCTGCCACCCTGGTGTGATCATACACTACGACTGCCTACCTTCAACAGAGGATTACCACGATCGAGCTCCAACGGCCAATGTCGCCCGCCTGACCATTAATGGACTCATGCGCATCGTTGTGAGACTAATACCTGTAGGTGATCGTGGCGTCTTTGAAGCTACGTGTATCAACTAGCAATCGCTGGATGTATACACTGGCGATCCCATGGGGAGACCGGTGAACTATGTGATGATAAAAGCTTGTAGTCTGCGTGTATGCTGGTGATGGACATCCTAACGCTGTGTCAGCTGGCTCACAACTCCCGAAACTACGGTTAAGTTGTCAAGCTGCGCACTACAATGATGTGTCACTTTTTTATTTCAAGTGCCACAACGTGCGACTTTTATGAACTATTCTATTAATATATCTTGATGCACCAACTCATCAAATTAATTCTATGCTACTGTCATTTGCTATATGACAACCATTACCCTGTATGCTGCACATGGTCAAAAATTGGGTTCAAAGTTCCTAAAAAGTAAACACGTAAGCATCAAAATCAGAAATTTTAAAAGGTTCAACCAAGAACTATTTTTACAAGACTTCAAAAATGCACCACGTGTACCAACTTTCTGATCCGGATGATGCATTAGCTTTCTGTACAAAGACACTCTACAGTGTGTTTGATTAACACGCACAAGTCAAGGAAATTCGTGTCAAGATTTAACAGAAATCCCTATGGGTCACTAGTTAAGTTCTCCAAATCATGAGAGAGCGAGACGCAGAACTCAAAAATAAAGACTTCACCAACTACCGGAGACTAAGAAATAAAGTTAAATATGAAATTCCTAGGATAAAGAAAGACAATTTAAAAAAAAAAAATGTGATTGTAGATACATCAAATAGTACAAATATATGGAATGCTATTAATTCGCTAACCAACAATAAACACTCGTCAGAGTCTGCAACACCATATTCTATAACATGAGAGGATTTCAGTTGTTTTTTTTTCCAGTCGCAAATAGAGAATTTAAAGTCTTCAATACCAAACTCATCATGTAATTTAAGTTCATTGTCTTCATTCTGTGAATAGAAGTGCACTAGAAATATTCCCGCTGATATTCCGTTTATGGCGGTTGCAGAAGTATATAAATATCCTCAAACCTCAAGGCAACAAACTCACACGGCTTAGATGGGAATCAGTAATAGAATACTTCGCTGTGCCGACCCAATCATTAGTGAGTCTTTAACGTTCATATATACTCAATGCCTGGCCAAAAACTACATTCCATCTGCATTAAAAATTGTTAAAGTGTATCCCCTATTTAAAAATGGCACAAACGATAACAGCGTCTTGGGTAATTATAGACCTATTTCCTTACTTTCGTCGCTATCAAAGCCATTGGAAAAGCACATTCATAAAATAACATTTAATTAATAACGATCTGATAATTGACAGCCAATCTCGGTTTCGACCTAAATATTCTTGCCATAGTGCTCTAACAAAAATGACCGATAACTGGCATTTCAACATCAACAATGGCGACATTTGTGGAGCGGTGTTTGTAGACTTTAAAAAAGCTTTTGATATGATAGATCACAATATTTTAATTAGAAAATTGAAACAAATGAAGACAAGTGCCAATATGGTGAAAAGAATTACGTCATTTTTATCCGAAAGAAAACAAGTCGTGTTCTTTAACAACCGTCTATCAACTATTACACAGCTTAATATTGGTGTGCCCTAGGGCTCAATACTAGGTCTACTGCATTTCGAAGTTTATATTAACGACCTTCCTCTTTATATCAATACTATATGTGATCTATTTGCAGACGATTGTACTATATGTGCGAGTCAGGAGAACCGTAGTGAACTAGAAAGTTATTTACAAAAAGAACTTGTTAATATTACTAGATGGAGCAATGAAAATCGCATGCAAGTTAACATTGACAAAACCAAATCCATGCTAAAAACGACCAGACAAAAACTTCAGACACTAACTATAACTGGGGCAGCGCTCGAACTCCGCATAGACACGTTACTTATAGTTAATGTAAATGAACATAAGACCTTAGGTCTTTTAATTCATAGACATTTAAATTGGAGGGTTCTTGCCCACGTCCTTACCAAGAAAATAACACAGAAAGTTTACCAAATTGCTAAAATTCAACACTTCCTGGACGAAAGCACGCGAAAATTATTCTATACATCCTATATTAAATCTTATCTCGATTATTGTTCCACAGTCTGAGATGGTTGCCCTAAATCCAATATGAAACGAGTTTGTTCTCTTCAAAAGCGGGCTATACGTTTAGTTTCTGACACAAAACACGCTGAAAGTGATAAATTATACAGTCATCTAAGGCTTCTACCACTTCGAAAGCGTTTCCTTTTTAACAAAGGTAAATTATTGAATAACGTAATATCTAAAAATTCCCCAGAGTATCTTCAACCGTTGATTCAATCTCATGCAATGAACAACAAATGCTTAAATGTATTATGTGTCCCAAAACCTAGATTGGACTTATACAAAACTTGCTTTCCGCATTCTGGTGCCCACTTATGGAATGACCTTCAGACAGATCTTAAAACTCCAATGAGTCCCTATACATTCAACCGAAAACTCTTTCAATACTTACTCCTTACCGACTATATGCCTCCATAAGTCACCTAGTGGTATCATTTTTCACTATATGTTTGTGTGTGTGAGAGAATGTGAAAGTGCGTGAGTAAGAGTGATTAAAAGAGTGTGTGAGAGAGTAAGTATGAGACAAAAAGAGCGAGAGAGAGAGAGAGAGAGAGAGTATGTATGTGAGAGAGAGTAGGAGAGAGTGAGAGAGAGAGAATGAAACAATGAGATAGAGACAGAGTGAAACAATGAGAGAGAGAGAGAGAGAGAGAGAGAGAGAGAGAGAGTTTCTGTGTGTGTGTGTGTGTGTCTGTGTGTGTGTGTGTGTGTGTGTGTGTGTGTGTGTGTGTGATA
This sequence comes from Cepaea hortensis, assembly GCA_963921405.1. Taxonomy (NCBI): domain Eukaryota; kingdom Metazoa; phylum Mollusca; class Gastropoda; order Stylommatophora; family Helicidae; genus Cepaea; species Cepaea hortensis. The sequence goes on from OY992884.1 coordinate 65,896,008, forward strand.
CTATGAGAGAATTAGTGTAGTGTGCGTGAAAGAAAAATAAATAGTTATATGCTATTCGATACTTCTTCTGTATTCTCTTCTTTCATGTTATTATACTATATGCACTTTATATTTCATCATGTTTATGTCAAGTCCAGAAATTATATTCTTTATTGAATTGCATAACCTTTTATTCCCTAAACAATGTAAAACGTATTGTTTTAAATTTAACAATTATGCCATTTGGGGATGTGTGTGTGGGTGGGAATATATGCGTTTGTGGGGGTTGTGTGTGTGTGTGTGTGTGTGTGTGTGTGTGTGTGTGTGTGTGGAGATGGTCGTGTTTTGGGTGGGGCCCTGTGTGTGGCGTTATGGTTTTTTGGGTGGGTGTTGATGGGTGACAGAATTTGTGGGTGTGAGTGGGTGGTAATATGTGAGTGAGTGTGTGGGTGTGTATGTAGGTGGTATGGGGGATGGGTGTGGAGGGTGTGTGTATGGGTGAGGGTGTGTAGTGAGGGTGTGGGGTATGGGTGGTGTGGGAGTGTGAATGGGTGATGAGTTTGTGGTGGGGATGCATGTGTGGGGGATATGTGAGTGGGTGAATTATGTGTGTGTGTGGGTTGGGAATATGTGTGCGGTTGGACGTATTGTAGTTGAGGGATGCGTGGTTGAGGATGGGGGATTCAGTGTGTGGGGAGATGTGTGAGTGGGTAAGTGTGTGTGGGTTTGAGGATGGGTGGTGATGTATATGTGGATGGGGAGAGATGCTTGGGTGGGGATGCGTGTGTTGGTGGGTGCGAGAGACGGTGTGGGTGGATGATGTGGGGTCGGTTGGCGGGGTGTGGATGTGTTTGTGTGTGGGTGAGCATGCGTGTGAGTGTATGTGTGTGTGTGTGTGTGTGTGTGTGTGTGTGTGTGTGTGTGTGTGTGTGCAAGAAGGGAGAGAGAGTTGAGCACACGCATATCATGTAACATGCTATTCCATATTTTTGTGTATTCTCAACTTTCATATTAACATTTTGTGTGCCACTTGATATAATCATTTATAATAAGAACAGATGCACATTACTGTAGAGTGATTGAAAGAAGGGGGGGGGGGCCTGAGTGGTCTCGAGGTATGGTGTCCGCCTCGAGTGCTGGAGGTCCCGGGTTCAGGCCCCGGTGATTTATTTTTAAAAATCCACCTGGACTTCCAGTAATTTCCCCTGGTCTCTGGGTAGTGAGATCGGACGCCCGTGTGTATTGTTGCGGACGTAACAAATCCCTTAGAAGTTGGAAATCGAAAAAAAATTAGCCTAACGGCGCTGTCTGGGCAAAATTTCGAGTTAAAAATCTACCCAAAGCATTTCAGGATCCTCGCCGATGCAATGGAATTCGTGAATTGAGCTGAGTTTCTCCAAACTCAGGTTTGAGATAGGAGGAAAACGGAGCACTTATGGGTTAAACCGCGTGCCGTGATGTTGATCGAACGATTAAAAAACGACTAAACGACTAGATTGAGAGAGTTAATGTGTGTGTGTGTGTGTGAGAGAGAGAGAGAGAGAGAGAGAGAGAGAGAGAGAGAGAGAAGAGTGTGTGTGTGTGTGTGAGTGTGTGTGTGTGTGTGTCAGTGAGAAAAAAGTGAGTGTTGAAGTGCATCACTAATTTCTACGTTACACAATGTGTATGTACAATTTTTATCCATTTTTTTTTACAATGTTTGCGAGAATGCTGACGAAAATTGTCAGTGCATGTGTGTGTAAAGTTCTGGAGTTTGTTCATACTAGTTTCAGTTATTATGTGAGGAATCATGTAAGTGTCTAGATCTGGCGATGTGTGTGTAAGTGTGTATGTGGGGGATGTATGTGTGGAGGCGTTGTGAGTGGGAGATGTGTGGTGGGTGGAGGATATTTGGGTGAAAGTTTTTGGGTGTTGGTGTGTGGGGGCTTGTGTTGCTGGGGAATGTGCATGTGGGTGGGTGGGTGGGTTAGAGTGTGTGGGTGAATGTGTGTGTGGCAGTATGAAGATGTGTGTAGGTTGAGGGTTGGTATGTGATGGGTGTGGGGATGTGTTTTTGGGTGAGGGTTGTCTGTGTGGGTGGGTGTGTCCGTGGGTGAAGGATGTATGTGTGGGTGGTGAGCGTGTTTTTAGATGGGGGTTGTGTGCTTGGGTGGAGGATGGTGGATGGGGGACATATATGAGAGTGAGGATGTGCATATGCGTGTGTGGGGTGTTGTGTAGCAGGGGAGATTAGTGAGGGTGTGTGGGTGGATGGGGGAGGTGGGATTTGCCGTTGGGTAAAGATATATGTGAGGGTGGTGGATATGTTTGGCTGGATGGTTTGGCTGTGTGAGAGTGTTTTTTTTGCGAAGTATCTTTTTCACAGGCTCGTCACTATAGCGAGGCACTCTTGACGAATACACACATGGAAAACCACGGTAGACAAAAAAGGCGAACAACTTCAGCGTCCTAGTGTGGGTCACGTTTAATAGTTTCACAATGTATGTGCATAATTTGCTCTCCATATTTTACATTTTTGTGAGAATGCTCACGATAATCGTCAGTGTAGGTTTGAGTAAAGTGTGGGAGCTTGTTCACATTAGCTTCAGTGATTATTTGAGGCATTATGTGTGTGTGTGTCTAGATGTGAGGATTGTATTTGTGTTGGAGGATGAGTTTGTAGGTGGGGATATGTGTTTGGGGATATGTGTGTATGGGTGGGGGAATTGTGTGTGGCTGGGTGTGTGGGTGGAGAGATGTGTTGTTGGGTGGGGAATATGTGTGGAAATGTGAGTGGGTCGGTGGGGGTGTCAGTGGGGGCGAGGGATGAGTGTGAGTGGGTGGGTATTGGTGGTTGGTGTGTGGATGTGTGGGTGGGGATGTGTGGGTGGTGTATGTGGATGGGTTTGTGGGGACGTGTGTAGGGGGTGTGGGGGATGTGTGAATGGGTTGGGGGATATGTATGGCTGATATTTATGTGGATGGAAGAGGTGTGTGGGTTGGGGATGTGTGTGTGTAAGTCGGTGTTTGTGTGTGGGTGAGGGAATTTGTGGATAGGGAGTGTATGTGTGATTTTGCAGGTGTTTGGGTAGGTGGGTTGGAGAGGTGTTTTGGAGTATGGGAGAAGTGTGTGGGTGGGAAGATGTGTGCTGGTGGGGATGTGAGTGGGTGGGTGGGGAGGTGTGGTATGTGTGGGTTTGAGGGGGATGTGTAGGTGGGTGCGGAAATGAGTGGGTTGGTGGGTGGATGGATGTAAGGATTGGGCTTGTGGGTATGTGAGGGATATGGGGGAGGAGGATGTGTGTTTGGGTTGGTATGTTTGCGTGGGTGTTGGCGGGTAGTGGTATGTGTGGGTGTTGGCGGGTGTGGGATATGCGGGTGTTGGTTGGTGGGGGATGCATGTGGGGGATGTGTGTTTGCGTGGGAGATGTGTGAATGGGCGGGAAAATGTGTGTGTGAATGGGAAAATGTGTGGTTATGGGTGGTTGATGTGTGAGTGGGTAAGGGAAATGTGTGTGTTGGTGCTCGATGTGCGTCTGTGAGAGGTATGTCTGTGTGGTTGGAGGGTGTGTGTGTGGGTGAGCCTAAGTGGATTTGGGTGTGTGTGTTTGTGTGTGTGAGTGGGTAGAAAGACGCGTGTGGGTGGGTGAGGGATGTGTGTGCTGGTGGGTGCGAGATGTCTGGGTTGGTTGCGGGATCTGTGAGTGGGTGGAGGGATGAGTGGGGGATGTGTGGTGAGTTGGGGATGTGTGGTGGGTGGGGAATGTGTGGTGGGTGGGGAATTGTGGTGGGTGGGGGATGTGTGGTGGGTTGGGGATGTATGGGTATGGGTGGGTGATGTGTGTGTGTGTGGGTTGGTGCGATATGCGTGTGTGGGAGTGGGGATGTGTCACATAACATGAGAATATGCATTGTTTATGCTTACAACATTCATTTGACAATGTATTTTTTTCCTATGTGAACGCATCATGCACTGTTAATGAACGAAAAGTGAGTGATTGGAAGGCCGAAAGTAAGACGGGCCTACGCGCCCCATTTGTTCAATCAATCAATCATGTGCCACGCCGGAAAGCGTGTTACCCTTTGAAAATAAAGATCAATTCAATTCAATTCCCGTGCACCAACATGTCCAATGTGTCTGCAATGTGAAACACGAGAAAATAATAACATTACAAAGGCAAATGAAAATTGGCCGCAAAGATCTGCAGATTATGAAGAACATACATTGGCAGCAAACAGCAGCCATAAGAATCAACAACCTGATAGGAACCTTCCAATGTATAAAAAAGGGCGTTAGTCAAGGTTGTGTATTGTCGCCTGAATTTTTCTCATTTTACTGTACACATATAATGGGATCTACAGAAAATATGCCATGGATCATGGTTGGTGGGCATAATATAAATACTTACGTTATGCTCATAACACCGTTTTGATAGCAACAAGTCAGAAGGATCTACAGGAAATGACGGATACGGTGGTTGTAGAAAATGAATAAATTGGCCTTAGTTTGAATAATTGAAAGACAGAAGTCATGGTGATATCAAAGAAACAGATTGTGCCTAAATGTGCAGTTACAGTAAAGAACGTTATTTTGGAGCAAATGAAGCAATTCAGATATATTGGAACGTGGATAACATCAGGGGGAAAATGCATAACTGAGATAAATAACAGAAAAATAGACAAGCAAAAATGCATTCTATCAAATTAAGAACGCCTAAAGAAAAGTCGCTTAAAAGTCGACAGGGTGGACTTCATTGCACCTGGAGTTTATCCCATATGTCGCAGTTTCTTTCCGCAGCGCGGAAAGCGTGGCACAAAGCACGAACTCCGTAGATCCAGCGACGACCCACAGGAGTCTCCCAACATTTTCACTCTTGAACCAAAGGTCGCGGCCCGGAATCGAACCCACAACCTTCGGAGCTCGAGTCAAACGGCTTGACCACTTCGCCACAGAGACTCCTCAAATTATGAACGTTTTGTGGAAAATGCCATCATCCTTTAAAGTTAGAAAAAGAGTTCGTGCATGTTACATCGAACCAGTTTTAACATACGGCTGCAAATCTTGGACAGTTAGTAAAACAGGTGAAGAAAAATTGGACAACTGGAGCTACGGAGTTCTTGCTTTGTGGGACACTTTTAACAGGACACCCTGTTCAGTTATCAGTTATTAGTTGGGGTATCTTCATTGCACTCCGGACAGGTCCATAGGTGCTCAGATCCCCCCCCCCCCCCACAGCATATGCATCAGCGTCCTGTGGCTAATAGTGCCAGTTCTTCCTTGGTTGACGAGGCACCTCGTTTTCCAATGTACTTCTCGCGTCTGGCCGCGCCGATTCTTACTCCCAAGTCTTTCTTCCTGGACAGCGATGCGGATTCACTGACGTAAAAGTCCTCTGTTCTCGCCATATCTTTAAGGACGTTAATAACATCGGCAAACAGAGATGCATCATACAACCCAACCACCATCATAAACAGCAAAAGAGGTATACCGATATTTAACCCACAACAAAGACTATTTTCAAGAACTACTTAACCCCACACATAACATAGAAAACCTCACTTTTGTCTTTCACCCTGGACAGCGATGCGGATTCACTGACGTAATAATCCTCTGTTCCCGCCATATCTTTAAGGACGTTAATAACATCGGCAAACAGAGATGCATCTTACAACCCAACCACCATCATAAACAGCAAAAGAGGTATACCGATATTTAACCCCACAACAATGACTAGCAAGGTGGGCAGAATACTTTCAAGAACTACTTAACCCCACACATAACATAGAAAACCTCACTTTTGTGCATAAATGCCAGGGACAGCAAGAACCAAATTTCATACCTGCAGAAGTCAAAGCAGTTATACAGAAAAGTCCTAAAAACCTATCACCAGGTCCAGATGTGGCCTGTGGGGAAACAGGAGTTAAATGGCTAACAAGACTTTTTAACATAGCATGGGAAGAAAGAAAAGTCCCAGAGAATTGGCAACAGGCAATAATAGTACCAATATGGAAAAAAGAAAGGCAATACGAGAGAGTGCGAAACATACAGAGGTATATCACTCGTGAGCCATATAGGGAAAATGTATGCAAAACTTTTGGAACAAAGAGCTAGACCAATAGGTGAACAACAGTTAAGCAAAACACAATTCGGTTTTCAGAAAGGTAAAAGTTGCACTGATGCATTATTTACACTTAGACAAATTTGTGAAAAAACTATCGAATATAGTGACCAGCACAATATTGTGTTTGTGGATCAGGAAAAGGCTTTCGATAGAGTAGGCAGATACACATTATGGACCATTCTTTAAGACTATGGAATAGAAGGGCAACTGCTAGAAAACATCATAGCCATGTACCACTCGAGCCAAAGTGCAGTAAGAACACAAGAAGGTATATCAAATATGTTCACAGTCAATACAGGAATGAGACAGGGATGTGTGCTCTCTCCCCTGCTATTCAATATCTACATGGACAGAATTTCCAAAGAAGCAAGTCTCGACAGAACAGATTCAGAAAATTTAGAACTCTTTACTCCAGATGAAACAACTGACCCACAAGGAATAAATGAACTTCTATTTGCAGACGATCAGTGCCTGTCTTACAGCGATGAGGGCAGACTACAAAATCATATTACTAATCTGAGTTCAACCTGCAGCAGATACAATATGAGTATAAACACAGCCAAAACCGAAGTAATGCAAGTTAGCAGATCGCCAGACCCACTAAGTATACAGATAAATAATACACCTCTGAAACAAGTTAAAGAATTCAAATACCTTGGAAGTATGATCATAGAAGACTGCAGATTGGACAGAGAAATTGAAATCAGATGTCAAAAAGCTAGTGCACTTACATATCAATTATCACCCTTACTGAAGTATCCAAACATACCCATGTCCGCAAAACGACAGATAATAAACAGCATATTCACACCAACCCTATGCTATCAATCTCAAACATGGACTTTATCCAAATTACACCTTCGCAAAATCAACACCTGCGAAATGAGATGCCTGAGGAGAGCTGCCAACTTAACAATCCGAGACCGGGTAAGAAATGCTACTATCAGACAGACTGTGGGATCACCACCTTGTGTCACATTTATTGAAAGACAGAAGATCAAGTGGTTTGGCCATGTCGTTAGAATGCAACATCAGCAACTACCATCACTGGCCTTACATCAAAGATCATCTGCGACGAGACCACGAGGACGTCCAAGAAGAAAATGGATTGATGACATCAGAGACATTGTACAACCACACGGAATGACACTATCCAGTGCCGTCCACCGGACGCTGGAACGCAAATTATTCCTCCTCACGACGCTTGACGGCAGAAGTGGAAGATGATGATGAATAACATCGGCACGATCCATGGGCTGGCCATTTACAGAGGGTGCAGAGCCAGCCAGTTTATCAGCTCGTTCATTTCCCTCGACTCCCGCATGTCCCGGGACGAAGATGAAGGTGACTTTACGGACAACAGACTTCCGCAGCGACTCAGTCCACTGTCTACGTACAGATCCAGCTTCGACCTTCTGAATCATGCTCATTGAATCATTTAGTACACACATGTTGGTATAATGCTGTGATTCCAGCCATATGAAAGCCTGTGTAACTGCCATCACCTCCATCGTCAAGGTGCTCGTAGTCATAGAGTTGGCACCACTGGATTCTTGAACGGTTCGGCCCGCTGAACGGGCTGTAAATTCCCACGCACTTCTCTGCTGCTTTACAACAGATCAATCTGTATAGATGAGCACTTCGGGGTTATCTGAGTGTTCATAGATGTTCAGAGACCTCTGCATTGACAGCGGCAGGGTTCTGCTCTCTGCACCGTCTGTCGAGTGTGATAATGCAGGAGAAAGTGCACTTAAAAGCTGGAGGCATGGGGACCCATTCCTTGATGGGGTTGATACTGGTAAGACTGCAGACCTGTCTGACGACATCTTCCGCCCGACCCATCCATGATTTTCCCCTCTTTAGCCTGTCATCCTTTTCTCTGAATATAGCGTCATGCAGAGGGTGCTGCTCATCTGCACTTATTTTTAAGTATGCACGAGCTCTCCAGATCTTGATCCTGTGTTCCATTGTCGGGAAGTCAAGGAGGTATCTCATTGCTACACAGCTGGTGTCTCTCGTGCAGCCCAAAATGATGCGCATGGCTTCGTTTTGTACCTTTCAAGTCTTCCAATCTGTGTAGGGCTGACAGTGAGGATGGCCAGGGCATACTCGATGCGTGAAAGCATCAGTCCTTGCAACAGAAGTATTAGCAGTCTTTGCTCGATATTGGCAGTCGCCATGACTCTCATTGCTGACAAACCTTTTCGAGCTTTCGTTATGACATAATCGATATAACACCCGGTGAAATTAAGTTGATTCTCTTGCCCGTTTAAACGTTTCAAACTGAATCAGCGCGTCAAGGTCGGTGTATTGCAACAGTTGCCTTCAAAGCTATAATGTCATATACCCAATTGTAATCTGCCAACGAGTTGATCTCATACTGCTGCGCCTTATAGAAAATTACAATATATGGTTTGTAGTATTCAAAAATGCCCACTGCATTCAGAACACTCGTCTGGATAAGTGAGATGATTGATACATTTACGTATATTATAACAGTGACAGCTTGTTTTGTATTGCGAGGTATAATGTCACAGGTCGACAAGAATATTCGTAATGGGAAAATGTCATGCAAGGCAAACGGTACTCAATTTTGTTATTAAGTTAATGGTTAATCTAGATCTGGGAATGTCAGGAACCGCGGTAGCGCAGTGGCTAGCACGCTTGTATTTTATCCTGTGATCATGTGTTCAATCCCTAAAGCGGCGGAGGTTTTAAGATTGACCTAGTCGACTCAGTCAACACTTGGTACCAGCTAATGTAATGGGAAGTAAAGGGGGCCTGTGTGGTATCGAACGCTTGACATATCGAGTGCTGATTGGTCTATAAAATATGAGGCTAAGCACCATGTAAACAATACTCCCCAAGGCGTGGAAGCCAGTCCGTTACTTTATTACTTTTTACAGTAATATACACCTTAAATATAACATTCCAGTATTTGTCCAACTAGATGTGTTTCGCAACACAGAGACACTTATCTGGATTTCTAGCCATACCGCATATTCGGGACAAGAAGATAGATCTGGCCATGACATTGGTGATCGCGTGTTATTGCGAACCATGATCACCCACGCGTACTAACATTGCACATAATGATAATTTCTCGCAGCATCTAGCTATAGTGTCAACACCCCATTCGGTTCGTTTTGTTCGCCTTGAACTCGTGCGTAGTCCATGCGGGACTGATTTTTGCAAGTGGAATAAATGTCCCTATTATCAGTGTCCCTAACCATCAGGAAAACCCTCTCCTGGGTGTCAACACCCAATTCAGTTTTTTTTTCTCGCTTTAAACTCGAGCGTAGTCCATGTTGGACAGATTCTTGCGGGTGGAAAAACTGCCCCTATTACCAGTGCCCCTAGCATTCAGGTGAACCCGCTACGAATTCAGTGGTACTCGATTAAGTTCAAATGACAGCTATTATAAAATAGCTTAGTTCAGTCAAAACTGAAAATAAGTTAATGCATCCTATGATCTGGAAGCTTTCAGCTAAATAGCCGGACGTTCCTTTCTGCTCTTTTCTTTCTCCTCTACTTGATTAAGTAACCTCCGTTCGCCGACATAAAGACAGTTCATTACAGTCCCACTCTACTTGTTATGGACAGTATCTTTTCGTCATAGAGTATTGCGTTTATGCCCAACATTTTGAAGTCTATATTGCTATACTAAGAAGACGCCGTTGGAACTACATCGGCCATGTACTCAGAATGGACAAGACAAGACTCCCCTACCAAGCCCTCATATGGTCACCAGTAGGGAAAAGAAAACGGGGAAAATCAAGAGAGACCCTGCGTAGAACCATCATTAGAGAAGGCTCATTCAATGGCCAAGTAAATATCCAAGATCTACAACAGGTAGCAGCGAACCGCCAAGCATGGAGAGTCAGGACTTTTGCCCTATGCGCCGCCTTAGGCTCAAGAGGAAAAACTAACTAATTGCACGTAAATTTAATATGAAGCTGCGGACGTCAAGTTTTTCTTTACAAAACAGAAACTTGATATGCACAAAGAGACATGGTACACATTTTAAAGTTAGTTGCATATCCTTTACAGTACATTTGCAGTAAAGACCAGCATTTTTGCTATTTTTGATGTACTGGCAAGTTTACGTTAAGTAGTTTGGCATTGCTTTCTGAACGACTGGCACCCATATCATTTCGTAAAAAACCAGCACAACGCGATCTGCTGTCTAATCGCGCGCAGCTGTATTTCGAACGCGTGTTTGCACTAATATGTCACCTAATTAAAAGAGGGTGTATCTCATTTTGAGAAGTCTCAATGGTACCAAATATAGTATAAACACATCGTTAAGGATTTCAAGCAATTTGTTGAGTTGAGTAGAGTTGAGCTAAGAACTGACATCAATGCACTATGGACATTCTCATATGCGCTCTGACCCCTCGTTCAATGGCCATCGAAGAGTCACACTACTAATCCTTCCCACCGCTATCTCATTGAAAGTTCTCCTGGTCTTCCCTCTCAATTTTGAGATTCTAAAAGAACTGCAAATCCCCCGCAATCTCGTAGTTTCCACATATATGAGTTCTCAGTATGTTCCCCCACCTTCTCCACTTGGTCCCACAGGCGCACCACCAGCCCCTACACCCCCCCCCCCCGTCCATAAATAATCTACCACCAAGAGTTGTATTCCCTGCCAGCCTATCAGCTTGTTCATTCCCCCAGCACACCCGTATGGTCAGGGCAAAGAATCCATACAATTCTCACAATCTGTGACCTCTGAATTAGCTGAGCCATTCCACACGAAACATTCCTTTATCCACCTTACTAAGCATACTCCTTGAGTTTCTGATGAAGTCAATGTGTATTGCAATGGTCTTCTCTAACCAATGGAATGCCGCTGTAACTGTTCACACCTGCATTCTTATGCTGAAGGTCGTAGCCTCATATGCCAGACTCTCCATTTTTATAAGAATCGTCCATTAGCCTTCGCAATGAAACCACAACCACTCTGTCAGTTTCTCACTACATCAATATAGATCACAATGTCACCCTGATGTATGTTACTCTGGATCAGTTGTTGCACCTCAAGCTCTGTGCGGCTGGCTGCCCATTCTCCTCCATGTTCCGATGGTGATTATATGTGCCCACAGCTTTCTGTCTGCAGTAATCTGTTATGAAACTGATGTTTCTACATGCTATGATGTCATCTAGCATCTTGATCTACGCATGCCTTTTCTCCCCTCTAACTATCCGGTTGTGACAACGTACTCCAGATGTCCATGCCATGTCCAAAACATGTTGAGTGTCTGCTTCATATGCGAGTAACCTGTTATTTTTGTAAGAAAACTTATTTCAAGATTTGGTCATTCTTCTTTCTATCTGTCCTCGGTGACCTCATCATTATTCAACAGAATCACATCTCCGCAACATCCACATAGTTACTTTCGTGCCTGTGACTGTCCATGTTTCACTTCCGTACATCAGGATTGGCTCAATTTAGCTCTTAAGAACTGATTTCCTCACCTAGATAGAGAACTATATATTGCAGAGAGCATCCTTCACTTTGTGAGTCGCTGCGTTTGCTTGGGCTATTCTGCTTGCAACTTACTTATCACATCTTCCATCTGATGTCTTTAAACTACCCAGTTCCGAACATATGACTTGTTTCAGATTGATTCAATTCACTTTAGTATTACATTTAGGAAGACACATTTTGCAATTATCATTACTTCTGTTCTTCTGCTATTCATATAGACCTTTCTTTTGACCTTCTGTTGCAAATATATATAGATTGTCAGGACCAAGAGTGTAACTAAAGCTCAAATTCACATCGCGGTTGAAAGTGCGGATCGCCTTGTGTGAGAAGCACGTTTTTGACCACGCCCAGAAGAGAAATGTCCTAAATATGATTCGACGCCGAGACCGTGTTTGGAGACAGACCGGACTTGACTCTTTGTTGGCAAAGGTAACATTTATATTGCCGTCGATTTGTCATAGTTTTAGTTATAGGAGTTCATATTTAGAAGTGTATTTGGTGAGAATGTATTTGTTAATTCAATGACAGAACTGACAAAGCGAAACTGTACGGCGTTGTGTTAAGTACTTATAATTAGTGTGTCACTGCGTGATTCCGGAATAGATGAAGGATGTGAGAGAGTTCCAAAACAGAACATTATAACCAACCACTCAATTACAATATAACCAGCAACTTTTAAAAAAAAAAATGTCATTTTCCTTACAGGACCTTGCAGTCAACATCAGCATTTTTCAGCTGCTGTTGATGTACTAGGCAAGATTACGCTCAGTAGTTTGCCATTGCTTCTCTGAGCGATCGGCTCACATACCCCGTAACTTACTAACGCGGCGAGAACCGCTACCAATTCTGGCGCAGGTTACATTACTCACGAGAATATACGGGATTACTGAGAAAGTCGCTAACTCATAAGCCAGGGAGACCGGAGCCACTTATACCAATATCAAATCTGTTCACCAACTAGTTATTCCATGTCATAACTCGAAAAGTCAAATACATGCTCATAATGAATAGCATTTAGCAAGATGAAAAACATACTGACCAATAGGGGGATGTCAATTGAGACGAGAAAAAGAGTGTTGAGATGCTACATAGAACCTGTACTCTTATATGGATGTGAAGCTTGGACAGTGAGCAGTCAGGATGAAAAACATCTGATGGCTGTAGAAATGTGGTTTCTGGGGAAAATGCAAAGAATACCATGGACAGCCAGAAAGACCAATGAACAAGTTCTTCAAGAAACAAATGAAGATCATAAACTGATTGGAGACATTAGACGTGGACAGTCACAATTTTTTGGACATATTACGAGAAGAAATGATCTGGGGAACTTGGTGACAACTGGTAAGATCGAGGGAAACAGACCAAGGGGAAGACCTAGAAGCAAGTACCTGGATGGCTTGGCCTTGTGGCATGGTCGAGACAGAAACGCGGAGATGATCCACGACTCTGGTGATCGAGTTAGATGGAAGAACATGACCGCGTACGCTTACCGGCATGGCACATGATGGATGGATAGAATGAATAGTCAGACGTCATCTCTCTCTCTCTCTCTCTCTCTCTCTCTCTCTCTCTCTCTCTCTCTCTCTCTCTCTCTCTCTTTCTTTCTCTTTACATACACACACACACACATATATATATATATATATATATATATATATGTGTGTGTGTGTGTGTGTGTGTTTGTGTGTGTGTGTGTGTGTGTGTGTGTGTGTGTGGTCACCACAACGCAGGTTGTTTACATTATGTCCAGCACTAAGCAGGATAATTGAAATAATTGTCCCAGTACATTAAATGTCACTGTAAATGATAATGTCGTGCTTAGGGAAGAAACAGAATTTTCAAACAGTACAGACTGCTCGAAAGCGGAAATAATAATATAATTAACTATTTTCGAGACGGACTGAGGAATTGTATACGTCTAGAATGGTACGCAAGGGATGTTTGCGAACGGAAGTTTCTTTTATGTAGAATATTTTCGAGAGATGAGATAGAAGATGGGTAGCTTAGATAGCTCATTAAACTAAGCACTAACACATATATTTTAAATTAGATTTAACAATAGTCTAATAAGGCCAGTACTGATAAAAATTGGCGATGTCTTGAGTTTCGTATTCTGAACAGTTAGTACTTTCAATGTCGGGATGTTAGAAATAATTTCCATAAACTTGCAAGAAACCAAGAGAAGAAGAAGCAATTTTAGAGAAATGTTTGCTGGTGTTAATTGTAACAAAACATGACAGTTATGTGAACGTGCGACACATAAATAGGTTAAGCCAACTACAGGTAATGATGTATGTAGTAAAGTGTATAACAGAACTATTACTAATGATGTATGTAGTAAAGTGTATAACAGGACTACTTCAATATTACAGAATAAATGACATATTTAGATTAGTTTAACAGAACGATGCTGGTTGTTGGTTAAATGGTTAGGACGTTACACTTTTAATGACAGCGCTGACAAACAAGGGATTGATGTCAGCTGTAGTCATTCGCTAAGAGTGGAAAGATTGATCATCTGTTCCTCGGTACACTCTGGCCTATAAAATGAGATGGTCCTAATAATTCACATACCACGTTCATGGCAGGTGCCTGCTACATGGCTTGACTGTTACCAGAACGTACCTACAATTGTTTGCTACTCTAAACCAAATGTAGTGTCAATCTTCTCATCTTCTTTCATCCTGTCTCCACCATTGGGGCAGCGACCCTCACACAAATAATTCCAAGTCTCCTACCCTTAACTCATTATCATCGTCAAGTGCCATGCCGGCTGGCGTAATCGTTCATGACTTTCCACAGATCACGTCTTTGGTTTTCTGGGTGACGCTGGTGATATACCTCCATGCCACAGTCTCAATCCATCCAGCACCATTTCTCTTGGCCTGCCTTTTCCTCTCTTCCTCTCGACCTTTCCAGTTGTCACGGTGTTCCCCAAAGCCTCTCTTCTCATCACATAATCAAAGAAAAGCTGGTTGCCTCTTTCTTATTGTTGTACATAATGTTCTAGTTTCATTAGCCTCTTCCAGGATTTCGTAGTTAGTTACATAGGCAGCCCAATGAATTCGCAACATTCGTCTCAGGAACCACATCTCTGTTGCTTCCAAACTCTTCCTAATGTGTTCATTTACATTCCAAGATTCCCAGCCATACAGCAAAACGGGGTCTGAATAGCACTTCAGCATTCTATTTCTTACATTTAATGATAGTGATTATTGCATAAATTAGTCTTCATTTTCTTAAATGCAGCCTTTGCTTGAACTATTCTGTTCTTAATCTCGGCTGTGCAGTCGTTGCCACGATAGCAACCATCAGAAAAAGAAAGCAAAGAGCATGAAATATATGTCATGCGAATCAGTAAACTTAAAAAAAACAACACCTTAATGACGAGGCAGAAAGGGAAAATTATGAACTAACTGAAATCTTTGTAAAATTACCTATAGAAAGAAAAACAGTGGAAGAAGAATGGGAAATGTTCAAATCAAGCATTATAAATAATGCAAAAATAACATGTGGAACCACGAAAAATTGCAAAACACAGATAAAGAAAACAACACGTTAGTGGAACGCAGAGGTAAAATAACCCATAAAAGACAAAAAGGAAAAATATTAAAAAAGTGGTTGAAGAGCAAACAAGAATGTAATTATATAGAATATAGAACAGCGAGAAAACATGTGTAATAGAATATTAAAGAGGGAAAAACAAAAAGATTGGGAAGAGTATGAAGAATCCCTAAATAAAGCCTAATGCGAATAAAATTAGAACCCTTTGACACAATTGAAATAATTAACAGCGAAAATGGAGAACCAATAAGTGAACAAACACAAATCCTAATAAGATGGAAGCAGTATTTCGATCACCTTCTCAACATCTTTTCAGATGTCACTGGACTTCAAGAAACCTATACAAATGCCACCGAAGAACTAGAACCAGACTTACTAAAAGAAGAAATTATGGAAGCCATCAGATTAGCCCCATTGAAAAAATCACCGGGACAAAGTGAAATACCAAATAAACTAATTAAAGCAGCAATAGAAGTAGGAACAGCATGGCTACATAGACTATTGATTGATTGATTTAGGAACCGACATCAAAGCATTCGGGCCATTCCCATAAGTGCTCCGTCCTCATCCTCAGCAGCCAGCGAAGAGTTCCAACACTAATAGTACCAGTAGCAATCTGATTATATGTCCGTTTCGCCTTTCCTCCGTCGGCCAAATCCCCTCGATACATAGACTATTCAACCATGTTTGGGTAGAACAACAGACACCACGAGACTAGGGAACCGCAATAATTATCCCATTTGGAGAAACAAAGGCAGTAAAAGAGATTGCACACAATATAGAGGCTTTTCACGGTTGATTCATGCTGGGAAAATATTTTGCAAAATTCTTGAGAAAAGATTACAAACTACTATAGAACACCAGCTAAGCGAAACACAACTTGGATTTAGGAAAAACAAAGGATGCACAGATGCCATGTTTGATCTTAGACAACTTATAGAAAAATCAATCGAATTCAAGGAAACACTCTACTTAGCCTTTGTCGACCAAGAAAAGGCATTTGATAGAGTAGATAGAAACAAGCTGTGGGACATCCTTAAACAATATGGAGTGAGTATACATCTAACAAGCCTATGTAGAAGCTTATACAACAGCAGTGAATGCAAAGTGAGAGCAACTGGAGGACACTCAGAACTCTTCATCATAAGATTTGGAGTACGACAAGGTTTTGTCCTGTCCCCTCTCTTCTTCATAACATGTATAGACAACATATGTAAAGAAACCAGCCAAAAAGACACCGCAAGAATACCGCATGACGTGAACACATAAGAAGAAAAATCTGCATATCTAACCATTAGAGAACTCCTGTTTGCGGACGTCCAAGTAAGTAAGTAAGTTGGCAGCTTGCAGTCTTGACAGACCAAAGTGTGTGAGTTGGAATTTGGCCAAAATTCCATCACAATGCCTGGGCAGAGCTTCAGAGAAAAGTGTGATGCCCAAACGACACTTTCTCTCTCGCGGCCTATTCTTGTCTTTTCAAGAGGAATGGGTAACCAATACGTCTGGCACAAGGTAGGCTGCAGACGCTGGCGGCACAGCGTCGAATCCTCCGAGACCTCGCCACCACGAGCAGGTGGCGAGTGATGGCCAGACCCTGACACCCACGGGACCCAGCTTAGAGGCGTTCAGCCAAGTCCCATAGGTGAGGGCCTCGTACGAGACCGGACCATAGGGACGCGCACTACTGTCAATCACAAGTGTCCGGACCTGTGTAAAGCGTGCACTATCGTCAGACTCTCCACCTGACTTTTAGCGGTCCCCGCGACCACCGGGAATAGGCCCGCCAGAGCTACCACAGGAGACATCACTTGTCTATTGCGAGAAATGTCTCCCAACCTTCCACGATGGACTGAGTAAGAAGTACTAATAGCAAAATCAGAAGCTGAATTACAAGACCACATGAATAGTCTATAAATGAAATATGTAGGGAACTGTCAGAGTGTTGAAGGGTAGTAAAGGACATAGAGAGGACAAAGGGACAGAATAGAGTTAGAACGACTGCGATAACGACATACAGGACATAGATAAAGACATCTACAGTATAGTCGATAGAATAGAGACAGGACACAAGTCAAGACACAGAATAGTCATAAGACAGGACATCTACAGGACAGTAGATAAAGTGGAGACAGGACAGAGGTGGGGACACAGTCGTGTCATAGACAGGACACCGACAGGACCAGACTGGGTGTTAGGAGGGGACACCAGTTCACGGGACACTGCCCTGAATGGACTAGACGTCAGTACACTGAATAGACTAGCTTAGCACGGACGGACTGCAGTAAATCGAGACTGCTAAGACAGCACGGGGTTTACGCAAAGCACGGGATCAAGTACGACAAGGCCAGCCAACCAGCTTGGGAACGGCAGAAGGGACCCTGACAGTTTCAGGGGAGGACGCTTGTGTTTTTCGAGTGCAAATGCTTAGCTTGCGAGAGTGCTAGTTGAAGATAGCGAGTGTAGGATTTGTGTAATTGACTGTGTGCTATCATCGTATGTAAGGCGGCATTTGTATATTTATGTAAGGCAGCCACCGCCTGTGTATACCCTGTAATTATATCAGGTTCGCCTGAAATAAATGATAAACGTACTGTCAGCATCCCCAATAAGCCCTTACAGGAGTAAGGAGTTAACACTAGGCTAGTAGAGAGACACCCAGACAGGGAAGACACCGACTACTATTAATACCTCACAGGGAGACACATTTGTGTCAGGCCAGAGGGCAAAGAGTACGGATGAGCGAGGGCTTTCCCCAAGCAATTGGGTTGCTGGTAACCGTGATAGGCCAGGTTACTCAAACTCACCAGCCAACGTGCTGGCAAGACCAGGCACGCAATAATAGCGACTGCACGGAGGGCAGAAGGGCCCGTGCTGGTCCACGCTATGTGTAGCGGGACAGACTGACTGGAGACGGTAGAGAGGTCGGACGTATCCTTGACCAATACGATAGCTTTCTAGGCCATAGGCAAACTTAGGGCTATATCATTTAGATTGTGTAATGCTAGCATCATCCATCATCACGTTGATATATTCATATTGTGTAACAATGATGAAATATAATGCTTGTAGAGCCATTGACATGTCGGCTCTGAATAAATTGCATTCCTTTCGCAAATGTCATGAATTGTTATTTCGTGCAGTGCGAAAGTAGCGGAGTCTTGAAAGCTGCAGCGCACAGGTCGCTGACAGGCTAGACCCCGAATTGGTGTCAGAAGTGGGATACAAGCTCACAATTCATCATATTTTATTAAATATTTCATATTTCATAACGATGTTACTATAATTTCCTATTTCATGCGATTGGTGAATGAGAATGTGATAAATAGTGATAGATGGTATTAATGATGAATGATATGATCGTCTGAATGATTGTTAGATGATAAGTGAGATGATTAGTCGTATGGCCGTCAATGTCGTCTTGTCTTCGCCGTTTGACTCTGGCATACCTTCGTTCTAGGCTGCAGTTCGTCGCTACTCTATTTACTGATTTCGTAGAATGGTGACATTGATGGCTGTATCACACGCAATGAAATGTACACGGTGGTTACGATGGTGATGTTCACTGATGATCTTATACATTTCAATTGCTTTTAATATAATCACACACTTTCTAAATAATATTGGTAGAATTTCACACTTTACCGATCTAATTTAATTCACTTGTGGTTCACACTCCACAAATTGGGCGATCGTATAATTCACCACAAGAAAAAACTTAATTTATAGCATGTATCACAATAATATTTGTATTACTTTGCAATATATCATACATCACAAATGTCGAAACGTGCATTGAACTAATTCTGGCACAGAACTTTGTAATATTTATCGATAGTTAGCGTTCGTTTAGTGGTTTATAATACCACTTGCATGTTGGCGTTAACTGCTCGTAGAATATTACTACAACTGCCTGCTATGGCTGTTCAGAAAACGTTTACTGAAATCTGACAGTAATTGTACTGCTGGCGTTCGTTCAATGTGTTCTGACCTTAATTCGCAGCTAGCGTTGGTTCTTTGACCATTCTGACACCAATTCGGGGTCTTACTATGGTGTTGGTTCATAACTTCTGCCATCAATTCGCAGTTAGCGTTGGTCCACCACTTCTGACACCAATTCGGGGTCTAGCCTGTCAGCGACCTGTGCGCTGCAGCCTTCAAGACTCCGCTACTTTCGCACTGCACGAAATAACAATTCATGACATTTGCGAAAGGAATGCAATTTATTCAGAGCCGACATGTCAATGGCTCTACAAGCATTATATTTCATCATTGTTACACAATATGAATATATCAACGTGATGATGGATAATGCTAGCATTACACAATCTAAATGATATAGCCCTAAGTTTGCCTATGGCCTAGAAAGCTATCGTATTGGTCAAGGATACGTCCGACCTCTCTACCGTCTCCAGTCAGTCTGTCCCGCTACACATAGCGTGGACCAGCACGGGCCCTTCTGCCCTCCGTGCAGTCGCTATTATTGCGTGCCTGGTCTTGCCAGCACGCTGGCTGGTGAGTTTGATTAACCTGGCCTATCACGGTTACCAGCAACCCAATTGCTTGGGGAAAGCCCTCGCTCATCCGTACTCTTTGCCCTCTGGCCTGACACAAATGTGTCTCCCTGTGAGGTATTAATAGTAGTCGGTGTCTTCCCTGTCTGGGTGTCTCTCTACTAGCCTAGTGTTAACTCCTTACTCCTGTAAGGGCTTATTGGGGATGCTGACACGTACCATATGCACAACTGATGTTTCTTTGAGTGCGTATGAAGAAGCTAGAGTGCCTGTGGGCGATGTAAGACGTTGACAGGCAGCTTAACTGGTGTAAGAAAGTGGTCAATCGTAAGACTGAAAGAATCCAAAAGCCCTAATGTGAGTGGTGTCTGAAGGTTTTGAAAGAATCCAACAGCCTGAGTGTGTAACAGCATAACTGGTGTCAGAAGTTTGTGAATTAATCCATCGATTGCGTGAGTGTTTAAAACCTTAACTTGCATGAGCGTGTAAAACCTGATCTGAATTTGAAAATAAGACTGAATCCACCGCGTGTGTGTGTAAACTAACTGAACGTAATTTAAAACTCAATTACAAACGAGAAAGAATGAGTAAATATTGACCAAAATCGAAAGCATATTGTACATTTAATGAATTGATATGAAAAAGATATGCAACATGTTTTTAGTTCATGTCCCACGGCTGTTAAAGAGGACGATAAATTCTACTCGACAAAAGATTAGACGACCGACAAAACTCACAAACATATATTACGCATTATAAACCTCCCCTCTGAAATGTGGACTTGACAGACAAATATTTTTTATTCTTTTTTGTGGCTTTGCTCAATTACTAATTGTTGCTTTTCTACACACAAGAAGTATAGAGTAAAATTGATGCCAACAGCCCAGATACTGTAACAGAATCGAGCAGAAAGTTATCCTCGGGTGCATGGTGAAAAGCAAGACGTTTACAGAAATCAGATAAGTACCCCATTCTTTGGACAGTTTGTGTTAAAGTAGCACCTTATTTTTTTTACAATTGCTGTATGTCAACATCGGTATTGTTGCATTGTATGTTAAACATTGTATTATTATTAGACATGTAATTTGTGAACCTAACTTGTAACAATGTGAACTTTAAAAGAATGCACTGAGGCAGGAAAAGATCTAGGATACACTGGGGACAAATTAGAACAGTGGGCAAAGAAAGAGTATAAAGAACATACTGATAGAATTGCTGCTGCAGAAAAAGAAGCAAAAGATGCAGAGAGAGAAGAAAGGGATAGAAAAGCGGCTGCAGAATAAAGAGGCAAAATATGCAGAGAGGTAGTAAAGAGCACAAGAACGCCTACATAACAAAGCACTAGCAGATATAGAGGCAGCTAAAGCTACTAAACTTAAAGAGCTAGAATTAGCAGAAGCGACCATATTAAAAGAAAATGAGGCACAAACCCAGTTAACAATAAAAGAACTGGAGGTCGAGACTCATGTGCACATTGCAACTACAAAGTTGAAAAGTAAAGAAGAAGAAAACAAGTATAATAAGTATAAAGTGAAAGTTCAACTATTCTGCCAAAGCGACTCTATTTCTGCATAGTCAGAGAACTTCGAGTTCCAATTAAAATACCAGGAAGTTCCAGAGAACACTGAGCCATGATATATATGAAACATCTCTCAGGGTAGCCTTTGAGGTTAATAGAGTTTATTCTACAAGAACTAAGAAATTATTATGACTATATACACCAACGTATCATGTAACACATTTTGTTAGATGCACCGGGGTATCAAGTACAGTTTTCTAAACTAAAATCCAAAAGTAATCAAACCTTCATTGATTACATCTCTCATGTACAAGACATATATAATAAGTGGCTGTACGCTGCAGAGATAAACGAGAGCTATGAAAAGCTATGAAATTTAATGATTATGGACACAATTATTTCATTATTTCCAAGCCTTTTTGCAAAATTTTTACAACAGTCTGATATTGCTCGCATTTGTACACCCTTTCTTACAGGCACATTTAAGTGCGCAATTCTGCACGACTCTTGTGCAGACCTAATTATAGGGTGTTTACCAAACGTAAAATACTGCACGCGAAAATAGATTAATGCATGGGAGAAAAGGCAGATGAAACGAAAACTAGTAATGAAAATAACCACCACGAATAAAGAATTAAGTAACCAAGAACTGCAACTAAAATTTACAAATTCAAGGGACACTACTGTTCAGAACACGACAAAACAATATGAAAGGTTACATAACACAGATTCTTTTCATGCAAATTATTGTGACGCTATAAACAAAACTGTTAAAAACCAGCCCAAAAAATCAACAACACGTTGCACTACCAGTATAATAACATCACAAGACAACATTGACACTAACAGACAGGATACACTACAGACAACCCATACACCGGACTTAGAACGAACATCGGATATCCAACAGTCTTGTGCTAACAGACGACACAATCTGGAACACACGAACAGTAACACATTGCACAGTGACATATGTGTCCCGTGTGTTGCCGGGGCCCATAAGGGAAGCACAGAATAGTAACACTGCAGCCTACCTCGCATGTCGTAAGAGGCGACTAAGGAGGCTTGATGTTTTCGTCGCCCTGCTACTGAGTGAGTGCGTGGCTCGACACTGTGAGCTGTGAGTTTCGTGTGAAATGCTTTTGAATCTGCCTGAGGTTTTTTGGAACGTGACTACATGTTCGGAGTAATGGCAGGTGGCTATGTCCCAGAGTTGATCGGTTTTTGCCTTATGGAGACATGCATGACTGCTGGACTTCTGGTTGACAGCCACTGCCATCAGCGATGAACTGTATTCTCGTGGACTGTGTGGGTGAACATCTAGGAAACATTCAGATAGGAAAATTACTGATTCCATCAGAGATGAAAAGGGTATTTCGTGGGGGACTGGTTTGTTGACATTCTTGTGGCGGCATTATGCACAGTGTATCTCTGCGGGCTGTTGTTTGTCGAGGCTCCTGTCTTTTTCGCTTTTTACATTGGGCAGTGGGGAGCGTTTTGTGTGATATTCACTGGCACAGGAACGGAGCGTAATGGGGACGACCCGTTGCTGTGAAGTTGCAACTGAAACTAACTAACTAACTAATGTGTGTCAAGGGACATAATGAAGGTGACGGAAACCAGAACACAAACCTGTTAATATGGCGCATAATCAGTTCCATTGCAATGATATCAATCATGTTGTTAAATTTTATATTGACAGCAGGGTTTTCTTACCAACTGCAACCAACACCAATCATATGTCTATTGATTATCATACTAATGTTGCTGGCGGATGTTGAAATAGGGTATAATTTTCTACCATTTTTAAATGACAAAGTGAACAAAAGAAAAATTTCCATTTCATTCTGCAATAATTTAACATCCATACTTTTTACCTGAATGCAAAATGTGAAATATAATTTGGCCATGATAAAATTGTTTGGACTCACTGTGAAACCAACAAAGGTAGAGTTGGCAGTTTAAGAAATTGAATTTCTAGGCCATAAAATATCTAAAGGCCACTAGAGTACTGATGATAAGATCGTGACTAAGACTCTAAACCTCACGATGCCAACAACTAAGAAACAAGTGAGAAGCTTGGTAGGCCTGGTGAACTATTACAAGTTCATACCAAATTTGGCACAAATTACCAGTATATTTTCAGATTTGTTAAAAACTAATGCAATAATCAATGTACAAGATGCTACTTTGAATAACGCAATGTCACAACTGAAGTATTATTTTAGTAACATGCCTTTTTTGAGGATACCTAATAGAGACCTAAATTATACCCTCAGAACAGAAGTGAGCACCACGACCATCTGGGAAGTGCATCTCTGTGGGTGGGTGGGGGATTTATGTGTGGGTACGTGCAGGATGTATGGGTTGGCGGGGAGATGTGTGTGTGGGTGGGGATGTGTGTTTGGCTAGGTCGTTGTGGGTGAGTGGGTGGAGGAGGATATGTTGGTGGATGATTGATGATGGGTTATGGGATGGGTGGGGGTATATGTATGGGTGGGGAGATGTGGGTGTGGGGATATGTGGTGGGTGGGAGATGTGTGCATGTGGGGGTGGTTGTGGGTTTGGGGGTGTGGGTGAGGGATGTGTATGGGTGTGGGATGTTTGGGTAGATGGGTGGGGAGTGTGTGTGGGTGAGATATGTGTGGGGGATGTATGTGGGTTGGGGAGGGGTGCATGGTGGGTGTGGGTGATGGATTTGGAGATGTGTGTGTGGGTGGGGGATATGTCTGGCTGGGTGGGGGTGTGTGGCTGGCTGGAGGATGTATGTGAGGGTGATTGTAGTTGGGGGATGTGTGGATGGGTAGGAGATGTGTGGGGAGATGTGTGTGTGGGTGAGGGATGTGTCTTTGTGATGTGTGTGAGTGTGGTGTTGTGTGGGATGGGAGCTGGTTGTGGATAAATGGTGTGTGGGTGGGTGAAGGTGTGGTTGGGTTTTCGGGTGGGTGAAGGATGTGTGTGAGGGTGGGGATGTGTGCTTAGATGGGTGGTTGGGGTGTGTGAGTGTGGGTGGGTAGATAGGAGATGTATGTGTTGATGAGTGGGTAAGGGATGTGTGGGTGTTAGTGGTTGAGGGATAAGTACGTGTGTCTGGGGATGAGTGTATGAGTTGGGGATGTGTGTGTGGGTTGTGTGTGCATGGATGGGAGGTTGTGTTTGTGAATGGGGGATGTGTGGGAGGGATGTGTGTATGGGTGGGGAGATTGTGCGTGGGTGGGGATGTGTGTGTATATGGGTAGGGGAGTGTGGTTAAGGGATGTGTGGCTGGGGGATGGGTGGATGGAGGATGTGTGGTTGGGTAGAGGATGTGTGGGTGGGTGATTGTATATGAGTAAGGGTGTGTGGTTTAGGGATGTTTTGTTGGGGGATGGGTGGGTAGAGGATGTGTGGGTGGGTAGAGGATATGTGGGTGGGTGAGTGTGTGCAGGTTAGGAGATGGTGGGGGATGTTTGTAGGTGTGGGCTCGGGATCTGTGAGTGGGCTGGAGGAGATGGGAGATTATGTGGGTGGGTGCGGAATATGTGAGTTGACGGGGAGATGTGTGTGTGGCTGAGGAATGTGTGTTTGGCTGGGTGGGTGGAGGTGTGTGGGTGGAGGAGGATATGTGGTTGAGTGATTGTTGGTGGGTAATTGGACGGGTAGAGGATATGTGAGTGGGTGGGGAGATGTGTGTAGGTTAGGGGTGTGTGGGTTATTGAATGTATGTGTGCTTGGGGTGTGGGTTGATGGGATGTGTGGTGGGTGAGAGGTGTGTGTGGGTGGGGAGATGTGTAGGTGTAGGGATGTGGTGGATGGGTTGGGGAATGTATGTGTGTGTGGGTTATGTGTGTGGTTTGGTGGGGGAGTTGGAGTGAAAAGGGGATGTGTGGGTGGGTGGTGGATGTGTCTCATAACATAGTAATATGCATTGTTTATGTTTACAAAATTCATGTGACAATGTTTTTTTCCTATGCACTGTTGATGAAAGAAAGCTGAGTGAGTGGAAGGGCCGAATGTAAGACGGGCCTGCGTGCCCAATTTATTACCCTTTGAAAATAAAGTCTGTTCGTTCGTTTGTTCGTTCTCCAGGCATACGAAGGCATTTTCCATCCAATAGTGTACGTCAGTAGGAAGATGGCACGAGCAGAATCAAAGTATGGAGTGACTCAACTGGAAGCCCTTGCAGTTGTGTATTGTATTACTAAATTAAATAATTATCTTGCTAGAACACATTTCGTCATAGAAACTGACAATTCCCCGTTAATTGTCATCGAGAAGGGACAACCAAAGAACAATCGTATCTATCGTTGGGCCCTTTTCTCCAGGACTACTCGTTTTCCGTGAAACACATACGAGGTTCTAATAATACTTTAGCAGACTTGCTGACCAGACCCTCAGACTTCGCAGTCGAGCAGAGGAATGACGCTACATCATCGCCGTCATCTGGAACGACTACATAGTTAATTAGTGTACATAGTTAGATTACATTATTAATATTATTATGAACATAACATGTACCGAGTTCAACTTATTTTTATTGAAGTTGCACTATAGGATAAATTTTCCCTTTGGCTGGAAGATAATACAATTAGGTATAATCACATACATTTATTAATAAGCTAAATAACAGTTTTTTCCCCCTTAGTATTGCCTAGAGCAAACAAATAATCGTGTAAATAATTTATTATATTATAGAACTTAGTGCTATTAAATGTAAATCAGCTCGTTATTAAGTTGAAAACGAGCGTATATTATTTCAACAAGACAAACATTTTTAATAATGATTTGTGTAACTGAGCAAGCGAATTGTCTATGAGAAGAGGAATCAATGCATTAAAATAATAAGTATGAATAATAGTAAGCTTTTTTGCACACATGTTTTTTAAAAAAATAATTTGTCTTCGTATTCTGTATAACACATATGAGCGTGCAGTTATTTTATATGTGTTCAACTTACAATTACATTGCAACTATGTTGATGTTTTCAAGAATCCCAGTTCGGCGACTCATCTCAAAAATTGAGCATAAGCCTTCATTTGTGAGATGTACAAACCTAACTGTGACACTTAAAAACCTAAAGTACACGGATTATAAACATACACCTATGTTTCCAATTTAAACATACAATAATTATAAAAGAACACTCAAACAAAACAGAATACGAACATATAACGTACAAACATCATATTTGAAGTAAGGGAGATCACACTGTTACAGGGGACACAAAAGATTCATATGAATTATGAGTACATTCATTCATTCATTCAGTAGCATGTCCTTTGCAGAACCTCGCTCCCATAACAACCTTCCGGAAAACCTCTCGATCATAAGCAAGATGTCCCGCGTTTGATACACCCATCTGGAGATCACCCGTCACATGCTGCACCCATCTTCTCTTTGGCCTTCCTCTTCCTCTCTTCCCAGGCATATACCCTTCCATTATTGTTATCTCCAAACTTTCGTGACGTTTCAAGTGACCAAAATATTTCAATTTTCTTTGTTTTATCGTCTTTAATAGCCAACCTTCTTCAATATTCAACTCTTCAAGTATAGATGCATTTATTCTTTTCTTTACCCAAGATATTTTTAGAACTCGTCTATAACATTTATATTCAACAGCTTTTATGCGCTTTTCAGCTTGTTTAGTAAGTGTCCATGTCTCACAGGCGTATGTTGCAATGGGAAAGATGCATGCTCTTAAAAATCTAATTTTTGTGGTTCTGTCTGTCCCACTAAATAATTTATTCAGCTGTTTTAGTCTTTGAAGAGCAATTGATAGTCGCCGTTTAATTTCTTTCATTGTATCACCGTTGTTGGTAATCAATGACCTAAGATATTCCAAATGTTCCACCACCTCCAATGTTTCCCCATTAATGTATATTTCTTCCTCCATAGTAGTTTTATCTGTATGCATTATCTTTGTTTTTGCTATGTTAAGATATGTTGTGATTTTCACTATTCAATTTGGTTGAGGCTATTAGGTTTTCTATGCCATTCTGTGTTGTGGATAGTAATACTGTATCATCAGCATATCGAATCTCCGGTATGTCATGACCGCCGATATTTAGGGCATCTATAGCTTCCTGTTTATATCATCTCTTACATTTCTCATTATATTTTCGGCGTACTGGTTAAACAAATAGGGTGACAGCACGCAGCCATTACGGACTTCTTGCTTGATGTCAAACCAATCTGATACCTCACCATCTATTCTAACTGCTGCTTGCTGGTCTAGATAGAGCATTTTTATGAGTTGTACTACATGTGATGGAAAGCCAATATTCCTCATGATTTCCCAAAGTGTCTTATGTTGTACACAGTCAAATGCTTTTGAATAATCCAAAAAACACAAGCATAGGTTTACAATAAATTATCTGTACTTCTCTATTATGAAACGCATGTTGAATATGTGATCTCTTGTTCCTCTTCCTTGTCTAAATCCAGCTTGAATCACGTTAATTTTCTTTTTCCATTTTCTTACGAAGTCTTCCCATTATGACTTTTAGTAGAATTTTACTTGCATGACTGATCAGGGCAACAGTTCTATAGTTGGTGCATAATTTCAGGTTGCCCTTTTTTGGTATTGGGATGAAGATAGTTCTCTTCCAATCTTTTGGCCATATACCATATTTCCAAATCTGTGTACATAATGCATGATATATGTGTATGCTTTCTTCTCCTCCCGCTTTAATTAGTTCAGCTGGTATCTCATCACATCCAGGTGATCTACCATTCTTCAGGTTCTTTATTGCCCATACAATTTCATCCAATGAGAGTTCATGTTCTGTCTCTGCTGTCTTTGGCTCATGTATCACATTCATATCCTCACTGTCACTCTTATCATACGTTGCACTGCAGTACTCCTGCTATCTTTCTAGAATTTGTCTAGATTATGTTAGGGTATTTCCCATCTTGTCACAGATAACATTCATTTGAGGTTGAACATTTCTTGTCAATAACTTCATTTCTTTGAACATTAACAACCTCTTCCAGTCTTATGATATTGCTCTATTCTGGTGCAGCAATCTTGTATGTATTGATTTTTGTCCTTTCTTGTGTTCTTTCTTAGTTCTCGAGATAATTATTTATACTTCATCCTGCTGTTATCGGATTCACCTCCTTTCTGTTTCAGCTCCCTTCGGTGTTTTATGAATTCTAACGTGTCTGATGTAATCCATGGCTTAAGTTGCTTTTTCTTGGTCGGAATTAAGTCTTTGGTTGCAGTTATCAAGATATCCCTATCTTGTACTGCCAGTTCATCAGGTGTGATTTCTTCTTGTACAGACAACAAGGCCCCAAAGCGATTCTTAACTTCTACAGTGTATGCATCCGGTATTTTTGTGAGATCAAAACGAAATGGCCTTGGTCCTCGGATAAACTTTTTGAGTTTTAATTTCAGATCTGCTTCTAATAACTGATGATCTGTATCACAGTCTGCACTACGTAGGGTTTTTGCAGATGTTATGCTTGATCTCCATCTTCTTTGTATTAAAATATAATCTATCTGATTTTTGGTAATACTGTCTGGAGACTTCCATGTGAAGAGTCTTCTTGAATGTTGTTTAAAAAGCGTGTTGGCTATCGTTAACTCATTTTCTTTGCAAAATTCAATTAATTTGTCACCTGCATCATTTCTATTTCCTAATCCAAATGTTTCTAAACCGTGTCTCTCATTTTCAGCTCTGCCTGCACCTACTTTTGCATTAAAATCTCCCATTATAATTGCTATGTCATTATGACCAATCTTATTTAATGTGTCTTGTAGTGTGTTATAAAAGTTTTCAATTTCGTCCTCCTTTGCTGTTGAAGTAGGTTCATATATCTGTATGGCGGCCTTTAAGTCTAATAGTGAGAATTCTATCACTAACTGGATTATATCCCTTTAAAGATTTTTCAGTTGTCTTATCTAAACAAAATGCCACTCCACTCTGGCCTCCGACGTCTCTACCAGAATAAATGAAAATACTTCCATTTTCAGTTGTAACATGTCCCTTGCCGCTCCAGCAATGTTCACTAATTCCTAAAATTTGAATGTTTAACCTCTCAATCTCATCACACACTACTTTAAGCTTTCCCTCATACAGACTTCTCACATTCAATGGTGCTATTCTCACTCTGTTTCTTAGTGTGACACAGGGGATTTCCTTGGTAACACAGTCAGGATTAACTCCGTCATCACGATTACTAGTACTGGTCTCTGTGTCACACTCTTCCCCAGTGTTATCTGATCTGCCTGGCCTAGGGGTCTCGCCACCAGATCTCCTTCTTATTATGTTTTCTATCATGGTTGTTATGGTTTCTTGGCAAGTTTTGCAGAAGGTAGTTTGCCATTGCTTTCCTTCTTGGCCACTGTAAGAGCTGATGTCCCAAGCCTCGCGATAGATGGTAGAAATGTCAGCAGAGAGAACAAACTGAAGTATCTGGGGATCACATTTAACAGGAGCCTATCCTTCAAGGACCATGTGGAGACAGTCGTGACAAGAACTCAAAAGGGACTCAATGCACTTAAAACTATGGCTGCAATGGACATAGAGCAGAGAATGCTTTTCACACTATACCAGCACATGATCCTCTCAGTAATTGATTATGGATTAGGTCTGCTCACTGTCTCAGAGAGTCAGCTGGTGAAATTAGAGCGCGTACTGAACGTAGCTATGCGGGTCATTCTGGGATGCACTAGAGACACCCCGGTGGTGTGTATGCGGTACATCCTTGGTCTGCTGACTGTTGCTGGTAGGCTCAAGGTGATGCAGGTGAAGGCATACCTCAGAGTAGCTGCAGACACAGACCACCCACTGCATGAGGCGCTGAACGCAGTTAAGGGTCAGAGACTGATAAGAGGGAAATCATGGATGGCTCAGGCGGAGGATACGATCAGACAGGTGTGCCCCCTGGAGAACGTTAGGCGTGGAGAGGAGTGGGTCAGAGTGCCAGCGGAGCAGTCAGACTTGTGCAGAGTTATAATCACATTAATCCGGGAGTGCAGGGAGTGGCCAGCAGGGGCCACGGAAGTGTAAATCGAGCAACTAATTCAGGACAATGCTCACTCGAGTGATGTAATTATCTACACGGATGGTTCGGTGTCAAGAGGTGAGAGAAGTGGCTGGGGTTTCATAGCCAAAGCTAATGGTCGATGTTTGGGGCAGGAGAGCCTGGCATGTGATACCACAACATCCAGCTTAAGAACGGAAGTGGAGGCAGTCACTGCGGCTCTCATCTGGATGGATAATACGACACACACACACACACACACACACACACACACACACATCGTGATTCTAACTGACTCAGAAAGCATGCTGACGAAGGTGAGGACGGTCAGACTTCGTGCGGAGTGGCTTGCGTCGCTTCGGAGGTCACGGGTGACAAGCATCGCTTGGATCTTTTCTCCGGGGCATGCCGGTGTGCTAGGAAATGAACAGGCGGACAGATTGGCTGGCTCTGTGAACTTGGTGGAGTATTGATACATGACAAGGCAGACGTGGTTGCGGCCTTGTGGGAGCACGTGCACACCTCGGAGGAGCAAATGGATTACCATGGTCTGGCAAGAATGAGACAACGACGAGTGACGAAGGGATCTGGCCGACGCTCAACGCTCAAAGGAAAGGCGAGACGGACTTATAATCAGATTGCTACTGGTACTATTAGTGTTGGAACTCTTCGCTGGCTGCTGATGATGGGGACGGAGCACTTATTGGAATGCCTCGATTGCTGTGATGTCGATTCCTAAATCAATCAATTAATTCCTTCTGGGCAGTGACTGTACTAGTCGGTGGCCATAGTCATTGTCTCTACTGATGAGATCATCTGCCTATCGGCGCAAAGTGCAAGACCATAACCAACAACAATCTGTCGGCTGCTCTCACACTCAATCCATCACCTGTTTCCAAGGCTTCACGTTACCCTGATCGGGGGGGGGGGGGGATAAACAGGTACTCCAACCTTGCCTTATGAGTAGACAGTTGTAAAATCTATCAACAAGCGGAAGCTAGACAGGTAGAGATCAGCAGACACAGAGCTTGTAAAAGATGTTGAGATAACATTTCACGTGAGCCATTAATAATATATTCATGATTTATTTCCGTAAAAGGAACGAATTGTTTCGGGGCATCAATTGTGGATGTTTTGAGATGTGTTGCATTTTATGACTTAACCATACTTGTATGACAAACTGACCTTGGGTCGATACAGCTTCCAATAGTGGAGTGTATAGGAGCAGTGACTCTTGGAAACATTACAAGTATGTTACACTGATCATAGACCAGGGGGTAGATACGTCAACTTGCTTTCATACCCATATGAGTCAGAGTGATACCTCAGTAGAGTGTTTGACGAATTCCTACAACACACTGACAAATTAGTTCCGACTAATTTTTTATATGCTTATACGACATTGTGTTACACCTGTTGCAATGAATTCGGTGATACAATACGAGGGGGGGGGGATGGGAGATTGTCAGAGTGTTGAAGGGTCTACATGCAGGTAATAGAGAGGACAAAAGGACAGAATAGAGTTAGAACGACTGAGATAAAGACAAACAGGTCATAGATAAAGACATCTACAGTATAGTCGATAGAATAGAGACAGGACACAAGTCAAGACACAGAATAGTCATAAGACAGGACATCTACAGGACAGTAGATAAAGTGGAGACAGGACTTAGGTGGGGACACAGACGTGTCATAGACAGGACACCGGCAGGACCAGACCGGGTGTTAGGAGGGGCCAGTTCACGGGACACTGCCCTGAATGGACTAGACGTCAGTACACTGAATAGACCAGCTTAGCACGGACGGACTGCAGTAAATCGAGACTGCTAAGACAGCACGGGATTTACGGACAGCACGGGGTCAAGTACGACAAGGCCAGCCAACCAGCTTGGGAACGGCAGACAGGACCCTGACAGTTTCAGGGGAGGACGGTTGTGTTTTTCGAGAGCAAATGCTTAGCTTGCGAGAGTGCTAGTTGAAGATAGCGAGTGTAGGACATATGTAATTGACTGTGTGCTATAATCGTATGTAAGGCGGCATTTGTATATTTATATACGGCAGCCACCGCCTGTATATACCCTGTAATTATATCAGGTTCGCCTGAAATAAATGATAAACGTACCATATGCACATTTGATGTTTCTTTGAGTGCGCATGAAGAAGCTAGAGTGCCTGTATGCGATGTAAGACGTTGACAGGCACATAACATGAATATTAGCACAAGGAAAACAGAGGTAATGACTATAGCTAAAGAAGAAGAAACAACAACAATTCACCTAAACGAACATCCCTTGAAACAAGTAAAGAGTTTCAAGTACCTACGAAGTATAATATCATCAAATGGCAGATCAGAAGACGAGATCGAAAATAGATGCAATAAGGCAAACCAACTCATTGGAGAAATGACACCAATACTAAAGAACAAATATGTATCAATAACTACTAAGAAAGCACTTTACAACAACACAATCTTCCTACCAACTTTATGCTATCGATGCAAAACCTGGACAATGACAGAAAAAGAGAAAATAAAAATCACACAACAGAAATAAGATTCCTGAGAATAATACTCAACGTATCAAGAAGAGATAAGATCAGAAATTAAGAAATCAGGTCTAAAGTGTGGGTTATAGCAGCACTGGATTTTATTAGAAAGCAGCAAGTCAAATGGTTTGGCCGTGCAAGTAGGTTACCAGTCAACAGCATACCACAACAAGCAATGATATACAGACCAGATGGAAATATAGGAAGAGGCCGACCACGTAAACGTTGGACGGAGGGAATAGCAGAGCCCATGGTAATCTCGATACATGAACCCATAGTCGGGAACTCTCACGATGTTTATACTTCACCTCGACACCGCAAAGTACAAGAGGAACATGATGAGATGAGATGAGATGAATCTCGGTTGTGCATCTTCCATCTAATGTTTTAAATACCTAGGGGTATTTAACACATCAACTTGGTGAAGACTCGTCCCTTCTATCCCTATTTCACATGTTAGTGTTACCTTTTTCTTTAATATCCTTAGCTACCCCATGCATTTCCGTCCATGTTCTCCACATGTTATGCATTTCTATTTCCACTTTTGTCGTACTTTGTTTCTAATAAGATCTGTGATTCTGACAGCTTGCGGCTTTCACTGAGCCGCGATACACCTGTTCCATAAGAGCATCTTTCCTTCTTGTTTAGCATACTCATTCGTATTTCTGTATATATGGACATGTTAATAATTGATTGCATTTTACAGTGTTTCTACAGAATGACAAAAGCAAACCCAAGCACAGCTCGCCTTCATCGCCTCTGACGATATGTGTTTAGTTTAGTTTAGTTTAGTTTAGTCGATGGATCAACATCACGGCACATGGGTGTAACCCATAAGTGCTCCGTTATACTCCTAACTAAAACCTGAGTCCGGATAAACTCAAATCAGTGCAGAAACTCCGTAGCACCGGTGAGGATCCTGACATACTTTGGGTAGATTTTTAACTCGAAATGTTGCCCGGGTGTCACCGCCTCACCGTTAGATATATTATGAGAGGGCTACAACTCCAGCCCAAGGGAGAGAAACAAGTCGCTCAGAGCCCGAGTAATCTAGAGCCTTCTAGAAGAACTGGTCAATGAGTCCAGGGTTCCGTGGACACTGATGTGGCCCGCCTATTGCGGGGTCCACGAGGAACTCGGACAGAGTTACCACCCGTGTCGGAATGGGACACGTGGGGACCGGCAGAGGACAGACGGACTTGAGAGAGGCAACAGGGCCTGCCTTTGAGGGACTCTATAGATATCAATAGATATATAGACATAGGCTAGATAGTTTGCTAGACTGTTGAATGATAACTATGTGTTTGATGTTAACCAGCTGTGATATGTAATATGCGCCAACGCATACTGTATATGTATACACAATAAATATTCGATCTCATAGCGAACAGATTTATTGTTGCCTGTATGAACCCAAGTCTAGTTACCTAGATACGAGCAAGACTATGACAGGCTTTTTGGGGGCTAGTTTTCCGGTTTTGGCATAAAATGTTTTGTGAAAATAACTATTAATTGCCATGTAAAATTACTTCATTGATCATATCACATTGAGTTGTTTAAACCAAAAGAATTGTTAACTTACAAGTTTACAAAAATTAGTAGCTATCTAGCAATAAAATAGGATTAATCTGAGTCCCTCAGCAGTATCTCAGCAGTGCCTAAGCAGTGTGTCTCATTATTGTGATTTGTAAACTATTTTTGACATGACTGTGACATTTTTTGACTGTTACTAATGTTTTCTCACTCTACGAGCAGATTGTTCCGCGAATAGTGACGCGTGCAACCTATGTAACCTTTACAACAGTGGCGAGATTACAAGACAAGCTTTCTGGGACAACATCGGCGAGTTCTCTGATTGAAAGCTAAGTTTCATGTCATACCCATTGTAACTCTAAGCTGTACTTCTCATCTTTCATCAATGTATTATGTTGTTTCATATTGATTTGGTTGCATATTCATGACCTTGTCACCAACATAACCTTGCATTTTGATTTACACATTAATAAGTAAGGGAGTTAACCAAATTTTCGACTACACAACATTTTTTCTAAGGGATTTAACTTTATAAACATTACAAACAAGTAAAACACAAAATGTCTTCCTTAGATAAATGCATTGAGCAAGGAATAAAGTTAGGTTATAAAGAAGAGAAATTGTCAGAATGGGCACAGAAAACGCACGCAGAAAACATTGCCCGTGAAGAAAGAGCGATAGAACGAGAAGAAAAGAAATTTCAAATGGAGGCCGAAGAAAAGAAAATTCAGATGCAGATGGAGGCAGAAGAAAAGAAAATTCAGATGCAGATGGAGGCAGAAGAAAAGAAAATTCAGATGCAGATGGAGGCAGAAGAAAAGAAAATGCAAGCAGCAGAGAAGAAATTACAAATGGAGCTCGACGCGGCGGCCAAGCAAGCCCAATTAAATGCTGAGACACAAGTGAAACTAAAACAGATGGAGCTTGAATCCAACGCAGAAATATCGATAAATAAGCTAAGAAGCAAAGAGGAAGAACAAAAATATAATAAGTATAAAGGCCTCGTGAAGGCGTTCTGCTCAGGAGATTCCATCAGCGCCTACTTGGAAAATTTTGAGTGTCTCATGGCCTACCATAAGATCATTAAATCAGATTGGGCATTTATTCTAATGAGAAACTTAGCTCTTGAACCACTAAAAGTAATAGAGACAGTACCACAGGAAATGCGAAAAGACTATGATTACTTAAAACAACGCATTCTCCAACATTTTTCTTTAGATACTGCAGGTTACCAACAACAATTTGCCAAATTATCACCACAACCAAACCAAACCTTTATAGATTATGTCAGTACAGTTCAAGACGTATGCACAAAATGGATCAACTCGGCTAAAACCAACAATAGCCATGACAAACTTAAAGAGCTTATTATTATAGACAAAATAGTTAGCACCATCCCCACACCTTTTGCCAAGTTCTTAAAACAAATGGATTGCAAAAGTATTCAGGAAATAGAGGCAAAGGGGAATGCATTTTTCACAGCAAATAGGGATATTTTTCAGCTGAACATAAGTCACAACGATACAGCAGCTGCAGTAGTGAACACCAAATACTCCAAACAAACAGAG
Source organism: Cepaea hortensis (assembly GCA_963921405.1). NCBI lineage: Eukaryota > Metazoa > Mollusca > Gastropoda > Stylommatophora > Helicidae > Cepaea > Cepaea hortensis. Next base: position 65,931,791 of record OY992884.1, read on the forward strand.
AGTAAATTCAAACCTCGCTCCAATGTCAGTAAACTTGTTAAATGCCAGTATTGCGGTTTGAATCACGACAATTGCTCTATGTGCGACAAATCGCCGAACTACCCTCACCACCTCAAGATGATGGTGGAGAAACAGAAGACCAAGCGCAATGCTTACCAGAGAGCGGTCAAATGTTTTTTTTGCCGCAGTTTTGGCCACTATAGTCGCTTTTGTGATGGCCGAAAGTTATTGAAACAAGCCAATGCCGCACTAGTGGAAACGTCGTCAGACGAAGAGATTGAATCACTGAATGATTGTAATAATCAACACGACAATGAAAGCGAGCTTGGAAATGCTGTACAAATTATTGACACCATTACAGACAGTAAGTGTAACACCTGTACGAAGTTCCAACTTGACACAACATTACTATGTGGCCACACTATCCCTATTTCAAATGAAACAGCCAACGCTGCTTTGTCATCTACAGGCAAGCTAGTTTTTTCTACAGGGTTTGTAAACAACAAAAAGTGCACATTAATTCGTGATTCCGGCGCAACGCTCTGTGGGATAAAGAGAACATTAATAGACACTAAAGACTACACAGACAAACATGTCACTTGTCGCACATTCTCAGGTACTATAGAGAAATACCCCCTTGCTCTGGTCGAAATTCGAACACCGTTCATATCAGGACAAGTATTGTGCGCAATCCTTGAAAATCCAGTCGCTGATATTATACTTGGGAATTTGCCCAACATACGAGCATGCTCTGAGAAGGAAATCAGAGAGTGGGAGCATAAAAACGGTATTCCCCCCACAAACAGCGATGCTATAGAGAAACACCATTCATGCTGGTCTCAATCTGCCAAAAGACCAAGGGAGACAACCACTGAGGTAATTCAGAAAGAATTCACCGAGGTGTACATTGCAGGGGCGGTCGAATCTGTGAGCGATACGACCAAATTAAAACCTCGAATTGAGGATGCTACGGATGTACCAAGTACCAAGCCTGTAAATGTGCAACAAAACACACAACACACAAATGCAATAACACGACAGACAACCCATAAAACCAACACTGACCAACTACAGGAATCATTAGAAATAATAGCGCCAAACTCAACTAACATCAATTTTGGGAATGAACAGAAAAATGACCCTACACTTGCACCATACTTTAAGTTAGTAGGACTTAAACCAAAATTAACAAAGAACGCATCGTGGACATTTAGGCTACAGAACAACATCTTAACTAGATTTTACACAACAAAGCAGACCACGATACAGCAAGTACTGTTACCACAAGCACATAGAAACAAAGTTCTAAAAATAGCTCATGACTCCCCTTTTGGAGGTCATATGACATACGAAATGACCAGGGCTATTGTCCTGACCCAGTTTTATTGGCCAAAGTTCGACCAAGACATTAAAACCTTTTGTACATCTTGTGTTATATGTCAGAAACTGGTCAACAAGGGGAATAACCCTACTGCATTCTCTTTAAATAGAAACTTGAAATTATCCCATGTAAATATGTTGAAACCATATTATGTTAGACAGGACAATGAGACAAATGAACTGACTCAACGAACTGGTGACGGAGACGAAACGACAAGTTCCAAACGAAATGACACCTCGACAAACGAAGCATCGTTAACGACACACTCTTACGACGACGAAAACGACGAAGACATATGGACATTACCGACAATCTGTGATATCGACAACGACGACAAATTTGACGACATATTGACAACGATTGATCTCAACGACGACGACAATGACATTGAGGACAATTTACAAACAGTAGCATCTGTGATAAATCAGACAGACGTGGACAACACTGAAATCCCTGTACCAATCATGACGGACGACAGAAGTATAAATGACATACATATCTCTGACACTTTGACACAACAACAGCGACAAGACATTTTGACTATCCTTGACGAGTATAAATCTATCTTTTCTAACAAACCTGGACGCTCTGATAAAATAACACATTCAATTGTGCTGACAGATCTGAGACCGGTCAAATGTAGACCATATTCTATTCCTCTCCATTACAGATCTAATTTAGATAAAGAAATTTTAGATTTAGAGAAAAATGGCATTATTCAAAAATCGATGTCTCAATATTCGTCACCGATTGTTCTGGTGAAAAAAAAGGACCAGACAATTCGCTTGTGCATCGACTATAGAGTATTAAATACAAGAACAACAACGGATGCAGAGCCAATGAACAGCTGTGAAGATCTTATCTTAAATATGGCTCAATCATCCTTATTTTCCAAGACCGATTTAGCGAAAGGATATTGGCAAGTTCCACTACACCCTTCTTGTAGACATATAACAGCATTCGCAACACCTCTCGGCTTGTACGAATGGCTATATCTTCCGTTTGGGCTCAAGAACGCACCGGCCATATTTGTGAGACTAACAAGATTGTTATTACACGGAATTAAAGATGTAGTAGCCTATATTGATGATATATGCGTCCATTCTTCTGATATGACTTCTCACCTACTTACCCTCAAACAAGTCTTCAACCAAATCTCTCTTTTTGGACTTACTATCAAACCTTCCAAGGTTGAAATAGGTTATACACAAATATACTTCCTTGGTCACAGAATTTCTGAAGGCAAATTGGTGACAGATGATAAAATTGTTTCTAAGATCCTTAATCTAGAAGTGCCTACCACTAAGAAACAGATTAGAAGTTTACTTGGCCTTATTAACTATTACTCTAAATTCATTCCACATTGGGCAGAACTCACCTCAGTCTTCTCCGATATGTTAACTAAAAATCATCCATCAAAAATGTGTAAAAGTACCAGCTTAGATGATGCAATGTGTAGATTGAAACATATTTTTTCTAATCCACCAGTCTTACGATTACCCAACATAAAGTTACCCTTTATTTTGACCACAGATGCGAGCGCTATCGCAATAGGAGGATGCTTGATGCAGGAAGTGGATGGCATAAGACACCCAATTCTCTATGTGAGCCGCAAACTAAAGAAGGCTGAGACTCGGTATGCCACACTTGAATTAGAGTGTTTGAGCCTTTTGTTCTGTATATTGAGATTATCTAAGTTCCTCTTGGGGAGTCACTTTGTGGTCCTCACTGACAGTTCGCCATTATTGGTCCTTAACCAGGGGTCGCCTAAAAACCATCGGCTACAAAGATGGTGTCTTCTACTTCAAGATTTCGACTTCAAAATCCGCCATATCAGAGGCACCGACAACATTATGGCTGACCTTTTATCACGGCAAATAAATGCGCCAGTAGAATGACTCTGATCACATCGACCATTAGCCATACTATAAACTGTGATACTTTTAGTCGGTTGCATATGACATTGTAACTCTACACCTGCTAGAGTACTCTCAGTGATTAGTTTAATTACGACACCCAAGAACATGATACGTTACTTTGAGAACTATACCATCAAGTGCCTAAGCGCTAGAACGATTCCAGCAAGAAACAGTAACTGTGTTTGTGTCAACCAATAAGATCAACCAGCGAACTAACTCCGAATTCTGTAAGAACTCTTTATATGGGACATTAAGAACATTCCATACTTGCTGTTACAACGTAACTCTACAAACAGCCGAAACAGAACGACATCGACTACAACACTCAAGAGACAGCCATACTAGCTTTAACATTCATGGCATAACACGCTAGCAACAGGAGGACAACACGCACATCATCGTTGGATTTAATTAATTAATTAGTTTAGGATTAAATATGTATTATATTTCCATTATTGATGTATATAAATTGTATTAACCTGTAATTTGTACATATTCTAAGTTAATATTACAGGCGATGCTATTCATAGGCTAAAGAACCGGCCTATACAATTGTCTCTGTTTAAATTATAACCCATTTTTGAGTCATCGTACAAGAAGTACGTATTTTCTTAAAGGGCAAATATCGCCTAGCCCATTTTTTCTAAGGGCAATAACACTTACCTCAACTTTAATTATATATTTTAACCAAATACTATTTTTAATGAAAGGTGAGTGAATGACTGTGTGAATGGATTAAATGAGAGAACGATACACTTGGCGGACAAATTGTACGCAAACCGTATTTATTTTAATTTGTCTGCGTCTTTCATGTAAATTGCATGACTTGTCTAATTTGTGAATACATGTGTAGTACTTAGTTTAATAGTGAGTTAATATACTTAGTTTAGCAGTTAGGATACATCTAAGCACCACTACTTGGAATGCCTGATCATGTATTGCACACAGTGCAGGAGTTCATGATTGAGGTTATCCCAACTCGTGACGCTTGGAAATACGCCACACATTCAGCACACACAGTACACAAACCTTAAAACTCAACACTATCAAGTTAAAATACAGTCACTTTATTAGAAACATCAACTTATTAGTCAAGCACACTAACAAGCCAACAGGGACACTTGTAGTATGAGGGGGATAAAATAACAAGGTAACTACATATTTTGCATTAGATAACATACGAGAGTAAAAGTGTATTGAAATGCACACACAAATCAAGATTTGAAGGTGTACTTAATTAGCCAGGACTTCGGTCTTGTTAACTCTCTTAACAGAGGTTAATTGTCTGGGTACCAGTTGGGTACTATTGAGAAGGGCGGGTTGTAAATACAACTACTTAAACGTCACGTAACTTCGGTCTGATAAGCATTGTTAAGGACACAGGAGACAGAGTGATCTCTTTACCAAATCAGAGAAGTGGTGTATGGAAGAATACATGAGTTTTAATGCCAGTATGTAGGTTACCAGGTTACTGTCCACCAATCTACAAACACCAACTTTATGTGATTCGGTGACAGAATTAGGATAGATCTAATTACCCAATAACAAGCATATTAGGGGGGAGGGGGGAATCCTGTCACCGCATCACCGTTAGATATATTATGAGAGGGCTACAACTCCAGCCCAAGGGAGAGAAACAAGTCGCTCAGAGCCCGAGTAATCTAGAGCCTTCTAGAAGAACTGGTCAATGAGTCCAGGGTTCCGTGGACACTGATGTGGCCCGCCTATTGCGGGGTCCACGAGGAACTCGGACAGAGTTACCACCCGTGTCGGAATGGGACACGTGGGGACCGGCAGAGGACAGACGGACTTGAGAGAGGCAACAGGGCCTGCCTTTGAGGGACTCTATAGATATCAATAGATATATAGACATAGGCTAGATAGTTTGCTAGACTGTTGAATGATAACTATGTGTTTGATGTTAACCAGCTGTGATATGTAATATGCGCCAACGCATACTGTATATGTATACACAATAAATATTCGATCTCATAGCGAACAGATTTATTGTTGCCTGTATGAACCCAAGTCTAGTTACCTAGATACGAGCAAGACTATGACACCGGGCAACACCGCTAGGCTACTCTTTTTCGATTTCCAACAGCCAAGGGACATTTTACGTGCGCAACAATAAACACGGGCGTCGATCTCACTACCCAGAGACCAGGGGAAATTTTGTTACTAGAAGTCCACATGGAAACATTCCGGCCCTCACCGGGCTTGAACCCGGGACCTCCAGCTCTCAAGACGGACACCATACCTCGAGACCACTCAGCCCCACTGACAATATGCGTGATAGGTTACAGTGTGATATTATTCGTTGCTTCCCTTAAGGGTCCTGCTAACGCAGGAGCGGAAACCTCCTTAGTTGTCTCTTACGACATGCATGGTATGTTGCAGTGTTAATGTAAACTGATCTCCCTTTGGGGCCAGTTAACACACAGGCGAGAGATAGTATGGTTCTAGTAAAAGATGCCATGAGAAGAAACTATAGGCTATACATTTTTGTTGGGAAGAGCCACGCCAAACTTTATGAAGCGGTGAAATTTTGGCATTAAAAAGTCTAGTAACATTAGCAGAGATACCGTTGCTAGATATGAGAACCAAATGTAATTTGTATTCGACAATCAATATACTTGTATCTGAGGGGAACCCGATGGGAAAACAACTTGTAAATGACAAGGCACTTCATTGAATCGCTATGCTTGTTTACTGTTATTGAGAGCTATGCTTTCTTTGAGAAATAGTGGTACCTTGAGAACATGCACACAACATCCACATAAGTATTGTGAGCTAACCAGAACGCTTTATTCAGCTAATATTGCAGAGGTTGCTATGTGTGTTGGCTTTATTTAATGAAGAACATTTTGAAAACAATAAATTATGAAAATATGAAACACAAATGTCGTAAGTGGTGTTAATGTGAAATATCCATAAAGTTAAACAACAAGAGGAAACATATTTTCAGAACGTATTTCCCCCACCCCCTTTCGTATTTCCTGCCTATAAATTCCTCCCTGCCCCTACACAGTATACGTAAAATAGAAAGCTAAATTTAATAACACATACTAGAACAAGTGTAACAGTGGCGAGTTAAGACGAAGATGAACAAGCAACAAACATTACTCCAAGGCAGTTCTTTCTTTAAGTTACTTTAATCGGATTTACATCGAGCCAGGAATAAACATACGTTAAAACAACTCACATTTCCAATCTAGATGTTCCCCAGCTAATCATACGTCCTTCCTAGATGGCGGGTAGTTCACAAATGACCTTGTTCCTACGATGCTCGTCATAGGACGACCACCCCTAGCTACATAGCAGTTCTTAGCTACTCCCCTACTATGGTGCTTGCCCGTGTACTATGCACACCTCACTGCCGCTTCTTCCTATTACTAACTCTGTTATATTCCTCTCTTTCCTCCACCAAGACTTTTCCTCGAAAAGTCTTAAACCCAGAACCCTACTCTAACTTCCAGCAAAAAAATTCTAAGTAATATAACCTGGGACTGTTTATAAGGCCCTACTACGTCTTATCACCAGAGTCTTTTTGACTCTTATTATCTTCATTAATCACTACCCCATCATTACTTTAAGTTCTCTTGAGATCTATAGCAGCTATCCGCTACCACCACCCACAACACAACTTTACTCAACCTCTCATGGGTTGTCCTATAACTATTTGCCATCACTCCTCCAATATTACTTAAGCCTTAAAACTAAGTAAGTTACAACTTCGCATGAAAATTATCTATCCGCCAATTCATTATACAACACTTCTTCTTCTATGTACATCAATGCTACTTCTTCTTCTCATCTACAGGGTTACAAGCTTTTACTTCTCATCATGTACATACATATCAATATCTGATCTCGACCATAAAAATTCAAAACGCATACTCTTCAAAAACACTTAGACACAAGATAGAAAAACAGAGATGGTGCGCACCAAGGAAAGAAAGATAGCAAAGGAAACTATATCATTTATCACACACGAAACTTTATGAAATAAAGTTTCTCAAAAACAAATCTAAAAATGATATGTTTTTATCTTTAACATTAGTATGTACGATCTGAAAGCTCTAACCATCCCCCAAAGTAAAATATCTTCTAAAATAGCTAATCTAATCTCTGACCAGTATACGTTATGTTGCTATTCGCAGCTAGTAGAATAACTAACAGTGTCCTTATGTCTATAACCTCCTCTTTGTTCTTTACTAGGCCACGTATCATGGACCCTTACAATCAACCTCAATTTCCTGCTTTCAGTTCATGTTTACTGTAACCACAGTACCCTAAAACAATATTTTATGAACTTAGGTATAATTATCAAAAGAAATGATATCACCGGTCTCTTACCGTGAACATAACTCCTATTCTTGGGCATTCAAGCTATAGTTATCCCGGGCGATGCTGCAATCACAGCACGCAAAACAACATTCATAGTTCATATATTATGAACTTGCCTACTTAATCCACCACTCATATGGCGCTCAGTTAGTGTTTTTTCTGTTCATTTTTGACAACCGCAGCGATTTTCAATGCCAACTATATCCCTTTGTTATGACCTTACCTGTTATCTACAGGAACCATACCAGTACTGACCTTATGTCTGTAAATGTCTCCCTTGTCCAACCCTTTTGTCATAGCTAACTTCTAAAACTTCTAAAACAGTATCTATAACGCCGTTAACCAAAGCAACTTATCTATCCCCAGGGCAGTTATAGGATATCTATAACATCATGGCACTCAATCCGTGTTCACTCCAGGTCTGTAAAAAAATCGACCCCATCAAGGCCATATCCCAAAGTTGCCCCATATCGTAATTCTGAACGTAATTCTGCATCTAGAACTCCCAGGGACCCTATTAACATGTCTCCTTAATATGGGGCAGTTTGTATTTTATGACTCCACACACACACACATAAAATCTCAAAACTAATTGTAAATATGGTCAACGCTAACTCAAGTATGAATACCAAAACTCATTACACTTTTTACAAGTGAAAATAACTAAACAAAGTAATATGCTAATATTTAACCAAGGTAACCTAAATAAAACCACAATTCATGAATAACTGGAGACAAGACAAATCCAAAACAGAACAATATCACCCCCCCCCCCCCCCCCTAAATTGACATACATCATTTTATACCCGACGAAATAAGATAAATATGCATAATAAAACAAGCATCAATTTAAATCAAGACAAAATTACTTAGTGTCATCCAACATTACCAGTCGCTTTTTTTGAAAGATAATTTACACGTAAAAGAAGGAAAACACAACAAGTCATGCCCTAAAATTAAATGACACCTAAACATTATACATTCCGTTAACCACGGTATCTCCACAATGCCAAAACCACCAGAAAATGTCTATTTACTATAGACCTCACCAATATGTATGGATGTACATATCCCCCAACATTAATTAAAATAATATATACTCTTCTTCACACAGGTCGTATCTTGTGGGTAATACATCTAGCTACCAACAACTAATTCTACTTTCACTTTATAAGGACATTCTTTCAGTTCAAGTCTCTCATCCAATTTCGCCATTCATCTGTAAACTACAAGTACCATATTACATCTATTATAGTTATATAGAATGAGCTTTCCTTCAATCCTCTTAATACCAAACCATCGACAGTTTATTACATCAAGCTTTTTCTCCTGCTAAATGCAGAATTTCTCGTCAAGCCCTCTCTCCACTTCTTCAATAATGCTAGATTTTTCTCTATAAGCGCCATCTCTATATCAATGTCATCTTTTTCACTTATAATGTGTTCACTCATGCTAATATTTGCATCAATCTCTGATTTTTCATCCATTTCTTGTTGATGTCTTTGTGATGTGTGTATTCGTCTGTCTTTGGGTGTACGTGTCTTTTTGTTTACGTATTTGTGTCTGTTAAGACAATGAGGCTACCCTCGTGGAGACGATTACGATGATATAGTGTGGTTGCCTAGAGGAGCAGTTCAGGCACCTGGGTCATACGTAAATGAACGGTATTGACACTCAAAGATACTCCTTCGTTTCTTCAGATGGCGAGTTCTGCGAGCCCGACCGACAATCATCACCACTGATGGTACACCAGATTCTGACCGACAGGGGTTCAAACCTACCACCTCCCGACAGGACTACTTCCAGCCATCACGGTGATTTTCTACCACTGAGCCCCACAAAAACGCATACCAACACATTCGTTTCTATCCGCACAGATTTCAACACCCCCGCGTTTTCCCCTTTTTTCACACAAATAATATAACCCGCCCCCCACAACTCTCCGACTTTTACGTTTCCATTCTTAAATATATTCGCAACGTCCCCGCCACTGACCCATATCCTTCACGACTCCCCACCACCCAACCAGAATCACCAAGATTTCCTCATGCTTAATCTTTTCCACACCACGAAATAATATACCCCGCCGCCTGTTACACAACTCTCCGTGCGTGCATGTAGAAGTGTACATTGTCTGCCTTTGATTTTGTACGCGTGTCTGTATGTAGAAGTGTACATGTGTACAAGTGTGGGTTTAAGGTTGTGTGTACATGTGTGTATGTCTGTACATGTTCCTGTGTCTGTACTGTAATGTGTGTACGTGTGATTTCTCTGTACATGTCTGTATGTGTGTACATGTGTGTATGTCTGTCTGTACTTGAATGTGTGTACATGTCTTTATGTTCGTGTGTACATGTGTTTCTACGTCTGTATGTATGTAGAAGTGTACAAGTGTGGGTTTGAGGTTGTGTGTACATGTCTGTATAGTTGTGTGTATGTGTACGTGTGTCTGTATTTGAATGTGTGTACGTGTGATGTCTCTGAACATGTCTGTATGTTTGTACGCATGTCTTTATGTGTGTACACGTGTCTGCCTTTGAGTTTGTACATGAATGCGTGTACATATGTCTCTATGTAGAAGTGTTCGTGTGTCTGTGTCTGTACATATCTGTCTGTGTGTACGCATGTCTGTATGTGTGTACGTGTTCCTGTGTCTGTACTTGAATGTGTGTTCATGTGTGTACATGTCTGTTTGCTTCATTGTATGTACGTAGGTGTGTTTGTCTGTTTGTTTCTGTGTATGCACGTAGGTGTGTTTGTCTGTGTGTGTACATGTGTGTATGTCTGCCTGTATGTGTAAGTGTGGGTGTGAGAGAGGTTGTGTACGCCCATCTGTCAAGCGTATTGAAAATCAAAGTTCAGGCGGCATGGTCCCCGCAGACACCGACAACAAACAGCCTCACCACTGATGATACGGCGGACATCACCCCATCCACTCAGAACTACGATCCTCTCAATATATTAGTAAGCCCAGTCCACCAGACTCCTACGACCATCTTTACTTTTTCAGCTGATAGTGAATACGACCCTCTACATAACACCTCTTAGCAACTAATGATAATAAACCACTACAACCCTCTTTACTTTTGTTCAGATGATAGTGACTGCGACCCTCTACATAACACCTCTTATCAATTAAGGATAATCAACCCTCTTTACTTGTGTTCAGCTGATAATGAAGGCGACACTCTACATAACACTAATACCCCAACGATACTGACTGCGACCCTCTACATAACACCCCACATCAATACCCATTTAAGATTTATGACCACCGCATGTACTATTTTCCACTAAACACATGGCGATCACAGAAAAGAGACAACATATAGTGACCGACCGGGATTCAAACCTACTACCTCCCGATTACTTCGAACCCAGCACGTTTTTCTACCACTGACACCCACAAAAACCGAACAGATTTCAACTCCCACGCGTCTCCCTCTTTTTTTTTCACACAAATAATATATCCCGCCCCACAACTCTCCGAACACACGATTCCCAAAAAAAATATACTCGCAATGTACCCGCCATTTTTTTCACTGCTAGCCGGCACGACTCCCCACCGTTCCCATCACCGCCCTCCTCATCCATCATCAAGATTTCCACCATGACGATGACGCTAATCTTATGTCTACCATTCTTACCAACAAAATATATACTCCGCCCCCCCCCCCCCCCACAACTCTCCGAACACACGGTTCCAACAAAATATATCCCCACGGCCCGTTACTCTAGGACTTTTACTTTTCCATTTTTACCCGCCACTTTTTTCATTGCTAGCCGCCACGACTCCCCACCCAACCTTCACCCATCACCAAAGATTTCCTCATGCGTAATATTTTCACACGAAATAATATACCCCGTTACACAACAAAATAATATGCCCCGCCCCACTCTCCGAATTTTACAACAAAAAAATATTTTCACTTTTTTCCCGTCAAAAATATCTCACCGCCTTTCCCACCCCCAGCCTAGATTATGACGAAAGATGAAGAGGATTATGCTTCATCTGGTGACCACGATTAGCCCTCCTCACTACTCTGGATTAGGTGTTCATGACACTCCACAGATCTCGGTCTTTGGTTTTCTGGATCAAATCTGCCTTTAATATTCCTCCATGCCACCGTCGCAATCCATCCAGCATCATTTCTCGTGGTTTGCTTCTGCCTCTCTTCCCCTCGATCTTTCCAGTTGTCACGGTGTTCTCCAGCGCTTCTCTTCTCATCACATGAGAAAAAAAGCTGTTTGTCTCTTTCTTATTGTTGTATATAATGTTCTAGTTTCGCCAACCTCTTCAAGGCATTCGTTGTTAGTTACTTTGGCTGTCCACTGAATTCGCAACATTCGTCTCAGGAACCACATCGCTGCTGCTTCCAATCTCTTCCTAATTTGTTTATTTATATTCCAAGATTCACAGTCATATAGCAAAACAGGTTCTGTATAGCTTTTTAACACGCTCTTTCTTACATTCAATGATAGCGACTTATTGCATAAGATATTCTTCATTTTTTGAAATGCAGCCTTTGTTTGCTCTATTCTGCTCTTAATCTAAGCTATGCATCTGATGTTATAAATGCCTCTAGGTATTTAAAACTATCCACATGGTGAAGAACTTTCCCTTCTATCTCTATTTCACATTTGGGTGACACCTGTTTCTTTGATATCACCATTGTTACTGTTTTCTTGATATTCGAGGAGAGTCCTTTCTTTGCACTCTCTGTACCTACAATGTCCAACAATTGTTGTAGATCTGTTGCATTATCCGCTATCAATACTGTGTCATCTGCATAGCGTATACTATTTATACTATAACCTGCAAATATTATTCCTGGCTTTTCTTTGATCTCTTTCATTATTACTTCGCTATAAAGGGAGAAGAGATTCGGTGACAACACACATCCCTGTCTTACTCCCAACGTTATGTGTTCATAATTTCCTTCTTTATGTCCCATTTTAATTGCTGCTGTTTGGTTCTAGTGATTTTTAAAAAAATTATTCTGAGAACTTTCCCATCATTGTTAATATCTTCCAACATTTGAATCAGTTCATCATGGTTTACTTTATCAAATGCCTTAGTATTATCTATGAAGCACTTTCTTCGTCTCTACTGATCTTTCTAATAGTGTCCGTAATGTGTATATTGCATTGTTTGTACCTTTTCCTTCCACAAAACCATACTGTTCTTCACTAATTTCCATCTTTATTTCCCTCCTTATTTTTCTCATTATAATTCTGATGAGAAGCTTAGTGACATGATTTATGAGGTTAATTGTACGAAAATCTTCGCATTCAATTGCTCCTAGTCTTTTTGGTAAAACATATAAATACAAGTTTCAACATATCGCTTGGTATATATCCACTGCTATAAATATCATTCAACATTTTGGCTAATATATCTACTGCAAATTCTCCCATTACTTCTAATTCTTCTATTGTGATTTCATCTGGCCCAGCTGATTTTCCCTTTTTCATATGCTTGATAGCGTCATCAACTTCCTTTAGAATTGGTTTCTAAGTTACTTTCTTCTGTTAATTCTGCCCTTTCTATTATTATTATTTTGAGATTATTTTGAGAACACAGTTCCTATATGTACATTTTACTTTCTTAAAATGATCTTGATAGTTTCCTGCTATTAGATTGTAATGTGACAGAGGCATAAAATTTTTTAGGCCTAAATGCGCGGAGAAATAGGGGGCCAGTCTTTACCTCATTTTCACAGGCAATGAGCCCAGGCGTCGAATCCGGGTGCGACCTTGCTCATGACATTATTAGCGCAAGGTTTTATTTACCAAATCTACTTATTAAAAACAATAAAAGCCAATGCATTATTTTTGTTTACTGATCTCTGCATTTCCATTCCACAGACTGAGACTAGAGAAAGAATGATCAAAGTAAACATGAATGCAGCTGCGATAATTCTCCGGATTATCACGGCTACGTTTATGAATGCATGTATATAGAGTTCAATAATCTAACCACCAGTTATTTTTATCCCTTTGGTTAACTTTCACAACTTTCGTCTTTGTTCTTATAGTCTTCCGACCTAATCCACGTAGGCTAGACGTGAGAACCACTATCCGAGGATTTCAAGGAGTTAGTGGGGATGCGAGTTTAAACGTTCATCCAGTTTCTTTTAGTAAAGAAATGCGCAACCGTGACAGGGGAGCCACTATAGCCCAGTAGTCAACATACTTGCCTTCTGGCCTAGTGGTCATCTGCTCGAAGTCCCTTCAAGTCGCGGTGTTCCTGACTAACCTAGCCCTAAAATCGGCACCATGGACTGTCCTATAGAAGTAAAGGAGACGGGTTCGATACTGACCTCCTTACCCATCATGTGCCGATTGGTCTGAACATGAGGGGATAGGGAGGCGGGATAAGGGTATCCATAACAATGAAGAAGTAAGGTGCCCCCTACGCTCCGCTATCCTACGGGACACCGGTTGAGTGCCTGTTTAGCCCCCCCCCCCCTCCCCTGATCAGGGTCACGTGAATGCATGGGTGGGCGTAGTGGATGGAGTTGAAGAGCAGCCTACATATAGTTGTAGGTTATGGTCTTCAATTCCACGACGGTAGGCAGATGATCTCTTTTTGGAGATAATGGGTGCGGTCATCGACCACTATGGTAAGTGCTAAGAAGGAATGAAAAGACAAACTACCTTCTTTCCGGGATGCTTAGAACATCATGATCGTCAAATCATAGAGAATCAGAGAAACGGAGTAAATAGGTACTCCACAGAAGCAACCTCTCCCGGTAGAATACGAAGGCAAATACTTGATCCACGACGATGGTGATTGATGGCCTCTCACTCTTATCGATATCAGACATGATAATGATCAGCACCATTTACCAAATGAGTCTCATGTTGTGAATATGGGTCCTTCACTTTGACTTTACAGACCGCACTTGTAATTAGCTCGAGTCAGAGGGAATGACGTAACAGTACACCACTTCACACATATGTGCTTGTCTAATGATTTGTGTTGCGTGATGTGTTTATGATTGTCTGGCCTGTCTTTCGTTTACTTATCGGAATCCATGTCTATTCAAAGAATCAAATATTTATAATAAATTATGTGTTTATAATGTGTCAGGACATTTGAGAAACGACAATATTGCAGTTCCTCATTTGACGCAAAAAGCCACCTATCAGTCGTTTATCGAGGCTGATTTAAACTTTGGCACTCTAGAGCCTCACATTGACGAGATTTGCTCGTAAGTCAAGCTAAATGTCAAACATTGGTAGTGTAGTCAGAATATTACAAGTTAGAATTTATTTGCATCCTTATATATATGGTAATATGCATAGAGAGGGTAATATTTTCACACGAGAAGGTCCGATGAGACTATGTTTTCGTAATGTACAAGGACCTTAGGAAGCAATCATTTCTCCAATGGGCAAAGTGGTTGCAGGTTATCTGGGCAGATGGTTGTACTGGCCTGTAAATGGATGTCTCTGTTGCGAAGTGGTTAAGCCAAACTTTGCGCCTTGTGCTAAGAGATTCATTGGTTCATTCAAACAGTGCTATATTTGTTCCAGAGTCTTCTGGCGGTCGTCTCAGGATTCATGCAGTTTATTCTTTGTTGGAATTTGTCTGCAGTTCCTTAGGTGCTTCATTGAGAGAAATAGAGCTAGATGAGATCAAACACGATGCAGTGAAGTCGATTATCTTGCCTTATACTCTTGTAACTCTCATAGGCAGGAATAGACAGCACTAATTACAAGTCAGGTTTTTTTTTTTTCCAAAAGCACTGATTGCCTTTAGGGCTACTAAGCCAATTTTGTCTTAATAAAAGTAGCAAAGTAAAGGATCACTTTATCGTCGTAATGCGCACCAGAGGCATTCGAAATCAGAACAGAGGGAAGGCTGGAATGCCTTTTGTCGCCTGAACTAATGTTACTGACTACAAAAGTGGGGAATTTTAAGGTTTCCATGGGGGAAGAGGGGGAGGGGGTGGCAATTAAGATTTACGATTATTTCAAGATCGTGTTAATCTTTTTCTTTGCTTTCATCCGGAGTGTTTGTGATTGCTGTGTGTCTGGTTAGGCACCCTTGGGCCGAAACCCTTAAGCCAACACATCCGACTTTTTAGTGCATTCTTAACAGGTTAGCATTCCTGTGGGACTCTCACTTTAGTGGTGCCGTCCACATCCTAACTGGTCAAGTCGGAACGGTCAAATACTTCACGATCAGCCCTCAATGGAAGACAGGGACAGTTCATGGCATTTTCCGCCATCCAGGGTGGCTTCCATAATTGCAGAGCCAACACATAGCGCCCTGGTGCTGGGCTCACCAAGGGAATCGTCATGTCGTGCTCATGGCTGCTTTAATTCCTCACTTCAATTTATTGGGCATTTCGTTCGCCCCCGGCAGTTCCCGCACAAACCAGACCGGTCTGCAGACGGTATCCACACAGCGAGTTTTCCATTCGGACATGTGCCTGCCGCTGTGCCCGGGGACAATATAGTCAGAGCACGACTCTATAAATCCGGGCACGACGGACATTCGGAAAACTATCTAGTCAGAGCTGTTCCTGAAACGAGCTATTTGAAAAACTAGGTAGTCATAGCTATTGCTAGCACGAAAGACATTTCACTCAGACGTTTTGTGCGCTGTGCCTGATTTATTTGCACCCGTAAGCCAGCACATCCGACTTCAGCAGGCATTTTTACGGATTTGCTTTCACGGGTTTCGAGAGAAGTTAGACTTTTTCTGCAGTGGTGTCGCCCACATCTCAGCTGGTCAAGGTAGAGCGGTAAAAGACATCACGATTAACCCTCAAGGGAAGGCAGGGGCAGACCATGGGAATTCCCCGCTAACCAAGGCGGCTTCCATAAATGCAGAGGCGGCACATAGCGCTGTATATTATTTTTGTGACACCAAAATGTGACATAGAAATAGAAGGGAAAATTCTTAACGAAGTGGATTATTTTAAATACCTAGGGACACTTATAACATCAGATGGAAGATGTAGAACAGAAATTAAGAGCAGAATAGGTCAGGCAAAAGCCGCATTTCAGAAAATGAAGAGTATCTTATGCAATAAGTCACTATCAATTAATGTAAGAAAGAGAGTGCTGAAATGCTATATAAAACCAGTTTTGCTCTATGGCAGCGAATCTTGGAATGTAAATGAACACATTAGAAGAAATTAGAAGCAACAGAGATGTGGATTCTGAGACGAATGTTGCGAATTCCTTGGACTGCCAGAGTAACTAACAATGATTGCCTGAAGGAGGCTAATGAAACTAGACCACTATATACAACAAAAAGAAAGAGACAAACAGCTGTCTTTGGTCATGTGATGAGAAGAGAGATATTGGAGAACATCGTGACAACTGGAAAGATCGAGGGGAAGAGAGGCAGAGGCAGACCAAGACAAATGATGCTGGAGGGATTGAGACGGTGGCATGAAGGAATATCATCAGCAGAGTTGTTCCGGAACATCAAAGACCGAGATATGAGAAGAGCCATGTACGCCTACGCCAGCTGGCAGGGCACTTGACGATGATGATGATGTGATATATATATATATATATATATATATATATATATATGTGTGTGTGTGTGTGTGTGTGTTTGTGTGTGTGTATGTGTGTGTGTGTGTATGTGTGTCATTATGTGTGTGATTACATGTGCAACTGTAACAGTCTGTGTATATTATTGCACGTGCGACTTCTATGTGTTGTTGTGTGAGTGCTTCTGAATATGTCGGCGTGCATTCAGCTGCATGTATGTGTGTTCGTCTTTGTATTTGTGTGTGTGTGTGTGTATGTGTGTGCGTGTGTGTGTGTGTTTGTGTGTGTGATTGTGTATGTTAATCCTAAAAATAATTCTTTAACAAACAGAATAACTATATCTCAAGGTCTATGAACAGCTATTTTCTAAGCCATATTTAAATTAATTACAATTATTTTCTTGAAGAGAGATATACACATTTCTTTGTAAGAAAAGGCAGTGTATATTTTATATTTTCTATTTGGAGATATTATAGTCTTTACATAGACAAGAAGTAATTTATTTAACCGGGATTTAATTAAAAACTCCACCTGGACTTCCAGTAATAGAATTTCCCATGGTCTCTGGGTAGTGCGGTCGGACGCTCGTGTGTATTGTTGCGCACGTAAAAAATCCCTTGGCACTTGGAAATCGAAAAAGTGTAGCCTAACGGCGCTGCCGGGCAAAATTTCGAGTTAAAAATCTACCCAAAGTATTTCATGATCCTCGCCGATGCAACGGAGTTCGTGCATTGAGCTGAGTTTCTCCAGACTCAGGTTTGAGTTAGGAGGAAAACGGAGCACTTATGGGTCAAACCGTGTCCCGTGATGTTGATCCAACGACTAGACTAAACTAAGAAGTAAACCTGACGAGACCTTGTCCACAGAAAACCAAAGGTTACCTTTATCGGGACTGCCTGGGGAGAACTGTGTAACCACACATCTATGGTATGGTATATTATACCACAGTTGATCGTCGGCAAATACTACACACAGAAACTCTATAGAAATATGAGAAGTTCCTTTTCACATAACGTGTATATTCAAGGAATGTCTAAAACGCTTAAGATATAATTATAAAGAAGGCAAAGTCTCGTACAGAAATCTCATTAATGTATTACGATAAAAAAACAAAATCATAAATTGAACTAACCAACCTTTGTTATCGCCTGCCAACGTAATTCTCTTCTGAAGGCCTGTAGCACCGATAATCTTGTAGTATGAATCTGGCATTATCCGACTAGGAAAAATGAAATCTTTAACAATGGCTTCTTTGTATTCTTTTCCCGGCGTTATGCCACAGGCACGCCTTACTTGACAATATACAACTTTTGACTGCACACTTAAGCGTATGTACTTTGTCAGCACACATAAATGCAGTACTAGCCCTACTACGTCTTTAGACTGTTTCTCTACTATTTCCAATCTTCAGTCTACTTAAACTCCCAATCTAGGTTCGACCAAAACGCTGGATCTGTATATTTACGACATTCAACAGCTGAGGCGAAAACCACTCAGATGTTCCAGTTTCACTCCAGACAAAGACGAGCGCCATCTCATCTGTAACGTCGCCTTGCTATCATCATAAAACTCGCTGAAAAAGGTGAAGTATGCTGTATATTTCCCTTATCCTGCCCTTTTCCGTCTTGTACTACCCCCTAATTAGCAACTCGTCTCTCCTTTCCTCTCAGTTTCAATCATTTTTTTTACTGGAGCTTGTGCATGTCTCCACGTTTTCTATGTTACAATATACGCACGAACACTACAGAAGGGTGCATCCATCCACTGTCTGCTAGTATCGCGGTTTCCGACTGGGTTCACCAATCTATGAGTTCCATCCATCATGTGCATGTCGGTAAGCGTGGGTGGTCATGTTTTGCCATCTCACTCGATCACCAGAGTTGTTTATCAGCTCAGTGTTTCTGTCTCGACAAAGCCGCGAGGCCAAGCCATCCAGATATTTGCTTCTAGGTCTTCCTCTTGGTCTGTTCCCTTAGATCTTACCAGTTGTCACCAAGTTCTCAAATTCATTTCTTCTCATAACATGTCCAAAAAAGTTTGACTGTCTGCGTCTTATGTCTAATCAGTTTACGGTATTCATTTGTTTATTGAAGGACTTGTTCTTTGGTATTTCTGACTGTCCGTGGTATTCTTTGCGTTTTCCTCAGAAACCACATTTCTACAGCCATCAGATGTTTTTCAGCTTGACTGCTCATTGTCCAAGCTTCACATCCATATAAAAGTACAGGTTCTATGTAGCACCTCAACACTCTTTTTCTCGTTTCAATTGACATCTTTTTATTTGTCAGTATGTTTTTAATCTTGCTAAAGGCTACTTTTGCCTTGTTCTAATCTCTTCAAAGCATCTCCCATCAGACGTTATTACTGTTCCAAGATAATTGTACCTATTCACTTGTTGAAGAATATTCCCATTTACTTGTATATCTTCTTCGTCTTCTTCTGCGTTCATCCAGATTTTTTTCCGGATGTGACTGCTGTCATGGCCTGAATGACAGCCAGATAGAGTTAAAAGAGTAAGCAAGTGCACCAGAATAGGGAAGGAGAAGAAGTAATAAAATTGGCACAATAAAGCACTTGGACGGAACAACTGAGACGTCACAAGTGCGTAGATATTGACAACCAAGCGGTTGTCGGGAGTTAGTTGTTAGCCGGCCATCACACTACTCACACGCAGAAGCTTAGACCATCTGTAGTCCAGATAGTTTACGGAGGACAACGACAAAGAAAGCTTATGCATGCGGTTCTACATCGCCAACTCGGCGGCTTAGAGAGTCTGGTGCTCAGCATCGTGTGTGTTCGCGAAAGTGCAAATGAGTAGCTTCGTCTCACATCACAGACACAGGTAACGAGTGAAAGATAGTCACCTCACGCCCTTGCCCAGTAGGAGTAGATTCGTCGGGACGGTGCGACTGTGTCGAATGTATGAAAGCACCTGAAGGTCTTGTCATTATTATGTACACTCTGTGGCTAAAGGGCTTGAGAACGCGGTTTGTAAGCCCGTATACCTGGGTTCGAAACACGGCGGTGCTGGTTTTTTCGAAAAAGGTATAGGGGCCGGTCGTTCAGAAAGCAATGGCAAACTACTGAACGTAACACTTGCCTAGTACATCAACAGCAGCTGAAAATGCTGGTGTTGACTGCAACGTCCCGTAAGGGATACGCAACAAATCTTTTTATGTCATCACCTGTTGCCGGCCAGTTGTAAATACATGACTGATCGCCTAACTGATGTGCATTGGAGTCGTTGTTAAGTGTGACAGTCGTCTCGTCTTGTATAAGTGAGTGCAGAGTCAGAGGCAGAAGGTTCAGCTTGCAGAGAACCCAAGAACGAGCCAAATCACGGTGCGCTCTCTGAACTATAAGTCTATTTGGCGGTTGAGCATGGCCGTCTATTTACAACCTTGGGAACTAGAGTGCCGCATTGTGACATGGGGACTGTCCGTGGAGAATCTACCTTAAATGATTCATCACAAGTGTCGTTGTCATTGAAGTAAACGTGAAGGACATTTCAACGGATGAATTACACACTTCCAATACTTGAAGCACACGATTACTAAATACAATGTCTACAAACAGATGTTTATGTGTGAGGATCATGCCGGTCTAAATGGCTAATGACCAAGTGGCGCATCCTCGGTTATTCATGTGTCTCATCATTTTGTCAAGAGTTAACTGTTATTGTTAACGGCAATGTTAGTTGGAAGCAGTGTTCTTTAGGTGGGAGAAGGCATTTGTACCATCCCCCAGCATTGGAAAATTGACCTCAAAGTTATGAATGTGGGTTGATCGTCGTATATGCTTAGTTCCAGTATCGCTTTAATCGTTGTCCCAGCAGCGGAACGCTCTGTTCTCATTGTATTCTCCTCATTTATAAGAGCGTGAATGAAAAGTTATATATCGCGTATTTTGAAAAGCAGCAGTCGCTTTGTATCAGGACAGATATAGCTAACAATGAAGCTACATTTATTGGACACGAAAAATCGTTGCTGATTTATCTGAGGATTTGCAGATTCAGTATGGTGCGAATTGTTAATATGTCACTTCTACTTGATAGTATTGTTATGTGAACCAGTGGCATTTCGACAAGGTGACATCCGATCCATTGAAATCTAATTTCTCAGTGCTGTTCAAATTATTGTTACTGAGGAAAGGATTGCGAGATTTTCAACACCTCGTTGGAGTAAATCAACGCTTAATAGTTTGATCCTGTTACACAACGTGAAAGCTTTATAGGATATATTACTCAATCATATAAATTCACTGTATTATAAGTTGTGGAAATCACTGCTTCCGATTGTGCTATGAAGCATATAAAATCGACCTACTAAAGGAGCCGCAATGCTATTGGAAAACTTCTGTGGGTTGAAGTGAGGATTTAAAGCAGCCATGAGCAGGACGTGACGATCTCCCTCGGTGAGCCCAGATCCAGGGCGTTATGTGTCGGCCCTGCAACTATGGAAGCAACCTTGGATGGCGGAAAATGCTATGGACTGTCCCTGCCTTCCTTTGAGGGATGACCGTTGTCTTCGACCGTTCCACTTTGGCCAGCATGGTTGCAGATGGCGCCACAAAAGTGAGAGTCTCCCAGGAATGCTAACCTGGTCAAAAATGCACGCTAAAAGCCGGATGTGTTGGCCTAAGGGTTTCGATCCAAGGGTGCCTAACTAGACACACCGCAATCACATCTGAAAAAACACTCCGGATGAACGCAAAGAAGAAGAAGATCCTGAAGTGTTTATGTTTACAATGTGGTATCTTTACTGGCTGGTCTAGGCATCAGATCCAGCAGCATGTTGGCTTGTTGATCATCCTACGGCACTGTGCGTCATTTTTTAGTGCTATACAAGCTCGTTGTACTGAGCAGGAAGGTTTATATTGGTCGACACCTAATTGAGACGGAATCAACGCAGAGGATTGTTGGGAGACGACAGCTGTGTACACAATTTTTGTTGGTCAACGCTGGAATCCCTGGAAACGCTGTACAAAATTTTTATTGGTCAACGCTGGAATCCTCAAGAGATCAGAAGTGTGAGGCCGAAGAATTGTGTCTGACATTTGTCGAGTTTGAGGACGATTTTGTTAGTCTACAATTCATGTCAGATACGAGCGCGACTGTCTGACATTTCAGTCTAACACATTGATGGGAGAAATCACTGTGTTTTATGAGCTAAGTAAACGTTTGTGGTCTTTCATTTAGTTAAGTGGCTGTCATTAATATTGTAATATTAAATATTGAGCACAACCCACTACTGGCAACGCCGATCGCATTCCAGTATGAACCTAAGGCCTATCCACGTCAATATGGAAGCACTATACTCGAGTTTCGCCCTTGTTTGAGCTCGTCAGTAGTACATATACCTGACCGGATCCGGAAACAGTCCCGGATCACGCGTGTGAAGCGCGTGTGTAACCACGCGGCACACACTGGACACACCAAATTATCACAACAGAACACCACAACGCTACCCATCGTAGTACTGGAATGCGATCGGCGTTGCCAGTAATGGGTTGTGCTCAATATTTAAATTTCAAATCCCGAAACAACCACATAATCAATTGTAATATTACACAAATTTTATTCTTTTCTAATTCACGCATGTCTTCCACGACGTCATAAGCGCGGTACGTAATTTGGTGCGATATTGCGCTAGACTTTCTTAATTGTGCATGGGCATTATTTTATGTGGTTTTTATCAAGATAATGATTTTACGTAGTTAAAGAACGTTAACTCTGCTTATATTTTCTTTGCTGGGTTACTTTTCTTAATTATTATAATAATATTATCTTTTTATTTATTGCTTTGGAATTATTACAACTAGTCTTTGCTAATTTTTTTTTAATTGTGGTTTTATTATTTAATTTATTATGTATAGGCTTGATTAATTTTGTGCTAAAATCTTTCTGCTTTGCTAAATTCGTTGGTGGTTGGTATTTCCAGAGTTTATATAAGTCATAATAATTTGGTGTGCGAAATTTTATTTATTTATTTAAAAATCTTTAACTTTGATTATTTTGTCGTTATAAATTGCATGTCTTATTTTCTATAAGTAGTTCTGCAAACTCTGAGCTATTTATTTTCTAGTAGATAATTTCTTGCGTGTAAGCAAACTAATTTTTGCTAAGTTTTTTTTTTTTGACTTTGAAGACGTTAACTGTCATTTTGTGTATTACACGACTTTCGTGCGAAATTTCTGTCTACAGTTCTGATCTACAATTATTGTAGAATAATACTGTTTCATTCTTGTGTCTAATATTTATAAGCCTGTATACTTGTGGTACTGAACTTCTTTCTGCAGTTCCTACAGGTCTTTATTTGTCGTTTTCAATAGTTATAAGCCCTGTCTCTTTTGTGCTAAATTTCTTTCTACATTTCCTGTATACAATTAGTCATTGTAGGATAAACATAGCAACATGTCGATGCTACAAAACTCTCTACAAATATATGAAACTAACACAGTATTCATAAACAACAATGACGAGGACATAGAAGACACTCTCATTACTGAACAATGGAGTATCAACGACGTGTATTAGGGATACTAGTTTAGTTATTGTAGGAGTTGATCACAGACTGATCAACGAAATAGATTACACAGGGAATAAGATTGGGTGCAGAACATTCGGGGGTACTGTAGATATATACAAGACAGCGTGGGTCATGATTGAATGCCCTTATTATGAAGGCAGAATATGTGTAGCGGTATTACCAAACCCTGGTGTTGAGGTAATAATTGGTAATATCCCGAATGTCAAGGATTTCGTTCGAAAGGTGGCCATTGAACACAGGCCTGAGAAGACACTTACAAGAACCCAATTGCAAATGACGCAAGAAGAAGAAAATACTCAAATTAAGCAGGTTACATTAACTGCTGACGAACATGAGATAACACTGAAGACTACTAGCACAACAGAAAAGAAGTGTATAAAACAAGTCAAAAGGGATTATATGTCTTTAGATGATATCTTTCTCAAACATCCCAAAAGGAAACCAAAAGTTACATACACTAGTTGTGGCACGAAAAAGGTACATGCTCAACACGCAAGGCCCATTAAACAGTCACAATGGGATCTAATTACCATGGTTGTTGATCACATCATAACTGTGGTTAAACCGATTATATCACAGGGTATATGCGTCATCAGGAACAGGTACGCACGGACAAAAGTATATCTTATTTGTAACAGTACAAACATGTACATGAAAGTCAAAACAAACAGTTTAAACTGTAGTATACAAACAAAAAGATATTTTATGAATTTGATAGGTAAAGGCAAAGAGCATTACGGAAGGTTGACTACACTTGCCTACTTTGACCTTTGGTACAGACTTACTAAACTTGCGCCTTTACAGCATATGCAGTACACATGGTACGCAAGAGTGAAAACTATACCATTATTCCAGGCAACAAAGTTACAATATACATATATTGGCGTACGTGCAGAAGAGAGATTCTATAGGTTTGAAAGAAAGAAAGAAAGAAAGAAAGAAAATGTACAAAAGGAAGAATATAAAGGAAAATAAATTGGGATAAATGTGAATGTTAGGTAATTAGAGAAACACATAATACATTACAGACACAGTAGGGTATTACAAATGAAGTGGTTCTGACTTTCGAACAAAGTTAGAATCACAAGTACTAAATATCCTTTTACATTTCTTGTCTACAATTATTGGTTAATATGTGATAGACGTAGAAAATATCTTCTTTTCAGCACTTCATCAAGATTGGTCTAGATGTAGGTTGGATAACATCAAAAGTAACAGCAGGAGCCGAAATAATTTTGATACATAAACATGTGTATTGTTCAGAAGGTGTTACACTAGAATTGGTTGGGATTTGTCCAGTAGAAAATTAACAGCTGGTGTAACCATCTGACGTAGTGAAAGTCGCAAAATGATATATGGATTACAACGTGTGGCGACGAAGTCGCTGCCCATAATATGTTCTTACCGTGTTTGGCAGCCTTCTAGCATATGACATGGGTAAGTGTGATGTGGTGGAGGTCTTCCTGGGCGACTTGTTGAACATATGATAGAAAAGACAACTAATCGCTGTTGTGGGTATGGGTTATTGACACATAACAGGGTTTTGTTGTAGGAAGGTGTGGTTATTAATAGTAGTTTAAAACTGATAACAGCATGGAGATCATGCAGCAGTGGTGCTCTATTGTTGGCGTGTGTATGGGTTAATGAACATGATTACAGTATTGATACAGTGAAGCATGGTTTCAATGAATTTCGTTTATATTTTCTGCTGAATGAATTTTGCTAACCTTGCGTAAAACATGTAACTATGTTATGGTCGTATTGTCATCATCAATATTTTTATAAGATGTTATGTTGTATACTGTGATCATTGTCTTGTTCATATTCATGATCATAATTTTTTTAAAATTTTATTGTGGATGTATATAAACGAGTGTCTTTATCCAGAACCTTTGCCCAAATAGACCTGTTAATAGCGGGCATGGCTAAATTTACATAGTTTTCTAAATCATATCTGCCAATACTAAATAAAGAATATCAGAGACCAGATACCAATGGCAGAAGATTCAATACACATCACCACATTCGCAACACTACTAGGAGTATATGAATACCTTTATCTTCCTTATGGTCTTCAGAATTCTATTTCATCATTTCATATTACTGAGACAGTACATCATGCGTACATTCTTAGACATATTTGTTGTCGCATTCCAATGTTTAGGTTAACTGTAAAACATAGCAAAACTAAAATTGCTTTTCCAGAAAGTCAATTCTTAAGACATAGAATTTCCAAAGGTTTTCTCTATACGGATACTAACATTGTTACTAATATTTTCAATATCAGTGCACCGAAAACTTAAAAAGAAGTCAGAACAATTCTTGGTCTTATTAACTATTATCAGAAGTTTATCAAGAGTTTTGCTGAAATGACTGATAAATTGTCTGAGTTATCTAAAAAAGAGCAACCAAATAAAATTCAATGGTCGGAAGAACATGAGAATATTCTTCAAGAAATAAAATCTTTGTTTAGTTCTCCGCCAATTCTTAGAATTTCTGACATGTCTAAAAACTTAGTCGTTCAGACTGATGCTGTTTCGCATACTATTCCATAGTTCAGAAAATGAAAATAATTTGGCAGATTTATTAAGTCGATTATAAACATATTGTAGGGGAAAAAAATATTAATTTTTTTGTAATTTTTTTTTTATATATTACGAGTAAATAAATTAAATGATAATATCAGAATGTACAAATATAATGTTACTATATTGTGACTGTAACTTACTTTTGAAACACCACATGTATGGAAACAGCGGTGTAAATATAAATAAGTCACTTGTTGTTATTAATGTTGCAGATAGCAAGATAAACAAGTACACCGGTGATTGATCACATAGTCGTAAGTACGAAGAAATGGACAAGGATGAGTGCAAAGGCTGTATTCCATTCGAGTCTGCTGTGTGACACTCTGACTTTTCTTTAGTTAATATTGTGGCAATAAAAACAATATATGAATTCATTGACTAGGAAGTAAGAAAAAGATATGATGGTGTATAGTTAAACCACTAATAGTATTAGTTTATTAGTGAAGTGATAGTGATTTTAATTTTATTGTTATACTTTTATCAATTATTATAATCGTTGATATTTATTATTTTGCAGTTAATGATAAGTACATACTTATTTGTTTTGTAGCAAGTAGTTTGTGTTATCATCAATAAAGAGAACTTAGATGTGTTATTTCATGATGGATGAATGCAGAGAGGGATTAATGAAAAAGAGTATATACATATACACATATTTAAAATCAGACACAGATAGAAAGTCAACATTACAATTATGAGGACTAAACACAGATGTGAGATATAGTAATAAGATTAAATCGCCAACATCGACATTGGATGATGGAAAGAATGAAGTTAACATGATACATCTCTGAAATTGATGGAGATCAGCTATTTATTTCTTTTGACTCAGAAGGTCGTTGGGTTCACAACATAGAAGTGCATTTTGTTTTACCGAAGATACTCAAGGGTTACAGAGGTCTGAGGTAATTTTGGTCAAGGGGTCAGCACGAGACGCGAAAACGGCACTTTAACTATAGTGTCCGGCGGTGTTTGAACCTTGCTTCTTTTTGTTGCAAGTAGTCAATCATGATAACGCGATTACATCTCGACGATCATTTCTTTGGAATGTATGAGATGGCGGTGATTGGGACTTGTGGGTTTTAATTCAATGTCTGAAGTCCACACGATCTATATTGTCTTAAGATGACATACTGAGTTCAAGAGATGACAGATTTGTAGTCGATCACGACTTACAGTAATTTACGTCATATCCATCATTGGCATAGATGTCGAAGTAGAGTAACAATAGGAAAATGTAGGGACATTTTTTTTAATGGAGGGGGAATAGCTGTCATGGCTTGAATGAAAGCCAGATAGAGTTAAAAGAGTAAGCAAGTGCACCAGAATAGGGAAGGAGAAGAAGTAATAAAATTGGCACAATAAAGCACTTGGACGGAACAACTGAGACGTCACAAGATATTGACAACCAAGCGGTTGTCGGGAGTTAGTTGTTAGCCGGCCATCACACTACTCACACGCAGAAGCTTAGACCATCTGTAGTCCAGATAGTTTACGGAGGACAACGACAAAGAAAGCTTATGCATGCGGTTCTACATCGCCAACTCGGTGGCTTAGAGAGTCTGGTGCTCAGCATCGTGTGTGTTCGCGAAAGTGCAAATGAGTAGCTTCGTCTCACATCACAGACACAGGTAACGAGTGAAAGATAGTCACCTCACGCCCTTGCCCAGTAGGAGTAGATTCGTCGGGACGGTGCGACTGTGTCGAATGTATGAAAGCACCTGAAGGTCTTGTCATTATTATGTACACGCTATGTCATCACCCAATGATCAACCCAGTGATATGCTGAAATCTTTATTTATAGCTATACCAAAAAGACCAGGAGCAATTGATTGTGAAGATTTACGTACAGTTAACCTTATAAACCATATCACTAAGCTTCTACTCAGAATCATAATGAGAAGAATCAAAAAGAAAATAAAAATGGAAATTAGTGAAGAACAGTATGGATTTGTGGAAGGAAAGGGCACAAACAATGCAATTTATACATTACGGACACTAATAGAAAGGTCAATAGAGAAACAGAGAGACATATATTTGTGCTTCATAGATTATACTAAGGCATTTGATAAAGTAAAACATGATGAACTGATTAAAATGTTGGAAGATATCAACATTGATGGAAAAGATTTAAGAATAATAAAGAATGTTTACTGGAACCAAGTAGCAGCAATTAAAATGGGAAATAAAGAGGGTAGTTACGAACGGATAAAGCTAGGAGTACGACAAGGGTGTGTCTTGTCACCAGATCTTTTCTCCCTGTATAGCGAAGTAATAATGAGAGAGATCAAAGAGATGCCAGGAATACTAGTTGGAGGTTATAATATAAATAATATACGCTATGCAGATGACACAGTATTGGTGGCGGATAATTCAACAGACCTACAACAATTATTAGACGTTGTAGTAACAGAGAGTGCAAGGAAAGGACTCTCCTTGAATATCAAGAAAACAGTAACAATGGTAATATCAAAGAAAATGGTGACACCAAAATGTGACATAGAAATAGAAGGGAAAATCCTTAACCAAGTTGATAATTTTAGATACCTAGGGGCATTTATAACATCAGATGGAAGATGTACAACAGAGATTAGGAGTAGAATAGGGCAGGCAAAAGCCGCTTTTCAGAAAATGAAGAGTATCTTATGCAATAAGTCACTATCACTGAATGTAAGAAAGAGAGTGCTGAAATGCTATGTAGAACCAGTTTTGCTGTATGGCAGTGAATCTTGGAACGTAAATGAACAAATTAAGAAGAAATTAGAAGCAACAGAGATGTGGTTCCTGAGACGAATGTTGCGAATTCCTTGGACTGCCAGAGTAACTAACGACGACTGCCTGAAACAGGCTAATGAAACTAGAACATTATATACAACAATAAGACAGAGACAAACATCTTTCTTCGGTCACGTGATGAGAAGAGAGGCATTGGAGAACATCGTAACAACTGGAAAGATCGAGGGGAAGAGAGGCAGAGGTAGACCAAGAGAAGTGATGCTGGATGGATTGAGACGGTGGCATGGAGGAATATCAGCACCAGAGTTGATCCAGAAAACCAAAGACCGAGATCTATGGAGAGCCATGAACGCCTACGCCAGCCGGCACGGCACTTGATGATGATGATGATGTCATCACCTGTTGCCGGCCAGTTGTAAATACATGACTGATCGCCTAACTGATGTGCATTGGAGTCGTTGTTAAGTGTGACAGTCGTCTCGTCTTGTATAAGTGAGTGCAGAGTCAGAGGCAGAAGGTTCAGCTTGCAGAGAACCCAAGAACGAGCCAAATCACGGTGCGCTCTCTGAACTATAAGTCTATTTGGCGGTTGAGCATGGCCGTCTAGTTACAACCTTGAGAACAACAGTGCCGCATTGTGACAACTGCGTTGTGCCTGTTTACAGCAGAGCTGCGTTCTTGCGCCGTTAGGCCGACACATCCGACTTCTGCGGGCATTTGTTGACCGGGTTAACCTTCCCGGGGGTTTCTTAGGACGTTTGAATCTCACTGTTGTAGTGTTATCCCCCATCCTAGCTGGCCCATATAGAACAGCCAAAGACATCCTGGTCAAACCTCAAGGGAAGGCAGGGGCAGACCATGGGCATTCCCCGCCATCCAAGGAGGCTTCCATACTTGCAGAGCCATCACACAGCGCTCTGGTACTTGGCTCACCCAAGGAATCGTCACGTCCTGCACATGGCTGCTTAGCCTCACTTCACCATAGGCTGTTCCTCCGGAAACCAGAAGAATGCAGTCTGCAGATGACATCCACACAGTGAGCTTTCGATTAAGACTTTCCACATAATGGATTTGCTATCAGAGGAATATTCCATTTCGTGCCACTAGGACACTTTTTCCACCTTTTTATGAATCCACACAGTGAGCTTTCGATTCGGACTTTTCCCGTAATGGATTTGCTATCCAAGCAATATTCCATTTCGTGTCACTAGGACACTTTTTCCACCATTTACGAAGCCCACACAGTGAGCTTTTGATTCGGACTTTCCACGTAGAATGGATGTGCTATCCAAGCAATATTCCATTTCATGCCTCTGGGATGCTTTTGTAACCGACATACCTGTGGTATGAAGTGGCGCAGTCTAAATACATCTTCATGCACCTTTAGATGTCAACCTGAATGTAGTTAAAGTAAGCTGTAGTCAACTTGAGCTTGTTGATATCTCCATAGAGCTTGTCCTCAAATGGAGCCAAAATATCTTTTTCTGTTCTGCATATATTGGGCACTCCTGCAGCAAATGTTTAGCTGTCATTTTACCAGTTCCACAGTTACATTCATCGGTATCTCCTATCTTTAGTTTATTGAACAAGTGATGTTTCAGCCTGTTATGTGCTGTGCGGAGTCTGAAGATTGCTACTTGTTCTCTTCGGTCGAGTTTGTAATATGCATCATCCTTCTGGTGGCCTGGATGCTCTGATTCCGATTTGGTTCTATAAGTGCTTTTTATAAACCTGTTTGCCTCATTATAGGTTATGTCTGTGTCAGGCTGTGGTAATCGTCCACCCTCTTTTGCTAGTCTGTCAGCCTCTTTATTTCCAGGTATACTGCAATGTGATGGGATCCACTGTATTACAACTTTTTTGGATTTATGGCATAGACCACGGAGTGCTGCTCTTAGGTCAGCTAGTTCTGTGCTGTTTTTGCTCTTCAGTATTGAGACAGCTGACTTTGCATCTGTGAAGATAGCTATTTGCTTCTCTTTATTTTCCTCCATCAAGAGCATTTCTGCTGCAGTTTTCAAAGCCTCTACCTCCGCTTTGAAGTTACTTGAAAATGTTCCAGTTGCCACTGACTGTGTTTTTATTACTCCATTTTTTAAATTAAGGAGAATTCCTCTTCTTCCATTTTTAATTGAATCTTTGGCTGATCCTTCTGTATATGCATGGGTCCAATTGCTGCTTGAGTAATGTTCTTGTATGTAGTTGAGGGTTCCTTTTTCTTCTTTCGGTTTCATTCTGAGTGATATTTTTCTCAATACCAGGAATGTTTTCTATCATCTCAGGCAGTTGCTGCTGTCTCCAAGCTGGGAACTTGTGTGCATTGTAAATGGGCTTGACTGGTGATATGTTAAGTATGGAATCTGCCCTAATCTTTCGTTTTGCAGTTTCTACAAAGTTGCTACGCTTCAGTCTTCCCTTTCCAAAACCACTAAACCTATTATACATAGGGTGGTCTGTCAATCTTCTAAATTTTTCTGCTTGTTGTTGGGCTCTACTATCTCTTCTGTCCTGCATTGGTTGTAAACAAGCGATCTTTTGTAGATCATTAATAGGCGTTGTCTTCAGGCTTCCAGTTATGATTCGCATTCCTTGGTTTTGGACTCTACTTAAGTAATTTTGTTAAAATTTGACTTAGCTGCTGTTGCCCATGCTGCAATGCCATATTCCAGTACTGGCCTCACCCGTCCAGTATATAACTTCTTGAGAACTTTCTCATCTGCTCCCCACGTTGTACCTGCAAGCTTTTTCATGATTGCCATTCTCTGCCTTGCTCTTGTTCGATTTTTCTCAACATGTGTCTTCCATGTCAGACGACGATCAAAGGTGACTCTAGATAGTTTGGATTTTCTTCATGGCGCAATATTTTTCCATTCAATACCAGCTTAGGTTGCTGAGTTTTATTTGAGAGGGAGAACACTGTGCATGTTGTTTTCTCCTCACTTGTCTTCACTAGCCATGATTTTGACCAGTCCTCTAGCGCTAATAAGGCTTTGCTGTATTCTGCTGTTAGCTGTACTAATATATTCTTCAGATGTCCATAAGGCTAGGTCATCTGCAAAGGAGGATGTGTGTACTTTAGCTGGAAAATTTTATGTGATGTCATTTATATATGCTAGGAATAATGTTGGTGAAAGAACTCCTCCTTGGGGGACACCTAGCTCCAACAGCATCATTTTGCTTGTTTGTCCTTGTACTTTTGTCCTGGCAGTTCTGTTCTCAAGGTAGTGGCTGATCCATTTATACATTTTTCCACTAACATGCATTTTTTGCAGTTTTACTTTCAGTCCTTCCTTCCATACTTTATAAAATGCTTTTTCTAAATCAATCCAGACTGCTAGTGTGTGCTTTTTCTCTTGGAAGGCATCCTTTATTTCCTGAGCTATATAGGTTATTTGATCTTCAGTGGATCTGTACTTTTTGAATCCTGCTTGGTGTGGTGTTAAGAGTTTGTTTTCTTCCGGATGCCATGTTAGCCTGCCATTGATAATGCTTTCCATTAATTTTCCTACACAGCTAAGTAGACTGATAGGTCGATAGCCATTTGGTTCTTCCAGGTTTTTTCCTTTCTTTGGGACTGGTATTAGTATAGCTTCCTTCCATGCCTGTGGGACTATTCCTCACTTCCAGCTGTTATTTAGGACTGCTAGTAGTTTCTTCTTTGCCTTAGTGCCTAGTCCTATTAGCATTTCATTTGTGATTCCATCTTTCCTGGTGATTTCTTCTTTTTTATGGTTTTCATTGCCTGTTCCATTTCTTCCATTTTTAGATTTGCCATCATATATTCTGCTGCTATCTCTGTATTTCTATGATGTATCTGTTTGTCTTTGATTGCTTTCTTCTGTTCGGTTGTAATATCAATGTGGTTTGCATTTGCATAGTGTTCCATTAGTGCATTTGCAGCCTTTTTTCCTGTAAGCAAGGCATTTCCTTGTTTAATTGTTATTTGTTTGTTTCTAGGTCCTTCATTGTTCATGGCTTTCACTAGTTTCCATAGTTTGTTTCCATCCCTGTCAAAATTCAGGTTTTCTGTTTTTTCCCTCCAATCTCTTGTTGTTTGATTAACTGTTCTTTTATATTTTGCTGAGATGGCTTTGAGAGAGATGATCGCTTCAATTGTTTGTTCTCTCTCTGCTGTCTTCCTGGCATCTTCAACTTTGTCCTCCAAACTTTGTAGTTCTTCAGACCAGTATGGTTTGTAATTTTTCCTCGCTCCTCTTGGAATGGACTCAGTGGCTGCCTGTATTATCGCTCTGTTTAGACTTTCCACCATGTGCTTTATGTTGCCATATCGTTAATTTATGTTTTCACAATATTTGTCTGTTAGTGTGGCAAATCTGTCCCAATCTGCTCGTTTGTAATTCCAGCGGGGCAAGGGCTTTTGCTCCTGTGGAATATACTCCATATTCATTACAAGCTTGATTGGTCTGTGGTCACTACCTGCTAATTGGTCCAGCACATGGCGATCGATTTTGTGGAGGATGTCTCCTGTGAAGAAAGCTAAGTCTGGAGTAGAAATGGTAAGCCATCTTCTGGAGTAGAAGCTCGGTGTGTCATCCGCTTTGTTGAGTATATGGAGATTTGAGTCTGTTTCCCAGTCCTCCATCTCATCTCCTCTTTTGTCAGTATCTGCGTATCCCCATCTTTCTGAACGGCTATTAAAGTCTCCGACAATAATGCAGTTTGTGTCAGTTATTTTCATGTTTGAGAGTGTAAGGTCCTTATCTGCTGGGCTATACAGATTGTAGATTCTTATTTTCACGTCCTTTATCATTATATCAACACCTATAATTTCCGTTTGGTTGTCAGAGATCACAGATACCTCGCTGCAAGGTATTGTATTTCGTGTAAGTATTAGAACTCCTCCTTAGAGTCCTTCGCGGTCGAAACGTGTGGCCTTATATCCTCTGACTGAGAATTTGTGATTGGCGTTGATGTGTATCTCTTGAATGCATGCCACATCTATTCTATCTTTATGAAGACGCTGTGTTAGGGAGTCTTTCTTCTTGTAAACTCCTTCGGCATTCCACTGTAGTATGTTGAGTGTCTGGGGTATTTGGTCAATAGCTCTTAACCTACTCCTCTGTGCCTTGACTCCACAGCACAGGGGAAGGTGACCACCAGTAGTCATGGGTGGACCCCCTCGAGGCAGGTGGCCCCGCACTATCGCCGCCTGATGGGACTTCACGGGATTAGCACCATAACGATTAATTTTGATTTGTGACATCATGAATTAAGTTACGTTGCAATGCTTTGTCAAGCCTGTGGCTCCGTACATCCGATTTCGACAAGCATGTATTCGGGGTGCTTTCCCTAGCCTTTGACTGTCGCCAGTCTACCTACAAGGCAGCAGGTTTGTGTGTCTCTTCGTCTGGTCCCTCTCCCTTGACCTGTCCGAAATGGGTGGCTCTACTAGTAGCTGTGCATGTTTCCGGTTTCCGGTAACGAGCGGAAGTGTTTTCACATGCTCTCTCGATTTTTGAATATTTTAACAAGTTTACTTAATTCAATCGCGATGCTGTGTATATCATTGTGTACGTTCTAAAGTAGATTTACATACTACTCAACACTTCAAGTTTGTGTGACCGTTTATTTAGTGAAATGAGGGATTCTTTGTGATATGTGATGGTAAGAGCAACCATTTTTTAATGTTACCAATTATCGATCCACGTCAACGTGAGAATTAGCCATGCGGGGCTAACAAGTGATAATCACCACGCACGCCCTACAGAAGGGCCGGTGCTTTTATTTACTCCATTATTGTGCTGAATTTACACACTCTCAACTGTCACGTTTATATGACTGTTTATTTAGTGAAATGAAGATTTCATTGTGACACGTGAGGGTAAGAGCATCCATTTTTGAATTTTTACCAATTATCGATTCACGACAACGTGAGACTTAACTATGTGTGACTAGCAAGAGATAAGCGCCACGCACGATCTACAGAAAGGCCTGCAGTTTTATTTACTATTTTCCTTGTCGAGCTGCCTATATTGCCAACATGTCCTCCAACTTACGATCATCAACTGTGTCAAAGCGATGTGAAAATGTAAACAAAAACAAGACGGGACAAAGGTTAGTTAGCACGCCAGCTCAGCGACTGAATCGATCAACTTCATCGGCAACATCCATCACGTTGTCTAGTGAACAATCAGACACTGATGTCCAGCTGGACAAACAATGCAATTCACCAGCTCAATCATATCAAACTAACACATCACCTTCAAAGACATTTTCTTCGGCCGAAACACAGAGCCACAATGATTGTCGTGAACTGATTCAGGCTTTGGAGACGAGGTTAACAGATTTTATTTCCAGCAACACCACTAATATTATTGCAGAGTTTAAAAAAGAAAACATTCTTCTTCGATAGGAAAACCGAATCCTTAAAGAAGAGAAGGAGACTTTTAAAACATCCATACATGACTTGAAACTAAAGCGTGCACAGTTATTTTATAAAAGTGCACAAACAGAAAGTATCCATGGTGTTGTTGATGCGTGTGTTACCAGTGAATGTTCGTCGCATAATGACATACAGATAGTTTCTACAAGCAACAAAACCACCACTAAACCTGTAGCACGCACACCATTTATCTACCCCATCAATGTGCATATCAGCAACAGGTTCCAGGCCTTAAGTGTAGACTCGCCAGCAGCAGACTTGGAATCACAGAGCTCAGTCGTTACCATTACTGGATATCAACAATAACGCAAGCAAGCTATAATAAACAAGAACACAAGAAAGGCGAAAGTGACCAGTGGCAACAACAGTCCAAGCGGACACACCAGCAGCGTGAAATAACCATAGATCATAGTGCAACACATGTCGTCATTGGAGACTCCCTGCTGAAGGGAATCTATAGTGATCGCATGTCATCTTCTGACAGCGAATCAACTTCAATCTACCCTGTACCAGGCGCTGACATTGACAGGCTGACCGCTACACTGCGACGATTCCAAGTGAACGACCGAATTAGGAGAGCAACAGTCCATATTGGTGTTAATGACATAATGGATAATAAAATCATAAGCACCTCACAACTAGCTACATTGGAGGTGCTGTTGCGCAATAGATTTCCGAAATCATCTTTGTTTATTTCATATATCATTCCACCATGTTACGGGTTCCAGCGTCGTACTGCCGATGCTGCTAATCTAACGTTATATAAATTATGTTAAAATAATAACATGAATTTCATAAATAACACCCCTTACTTTATGTCACCGTCCGGAGCTCCTAAGAAAAAACTATACATGGATCAAATACATTGTTCCAAGCTAGCGAAGAACATAAAATATCCGGAACGTGCACAACAACCAACACCAGTTACAGGAGTAAACCGAACTTCACCTCCGGCAACAGCCATCTCACTGTGTTCAGAAAACACTCCTTCTCTTCCCACACCACCCTTGCCTGTACCCCAGGAACACAATGTCGTGAAAGCAACCCAAGCTCCAATCCAAATGTTGCTAACTATGATACTTTGTTTCCTACCTTGCCTGTAAAACAGTCTCCCTCTATGATGTCAAAGAGGACACCGTTAAACAATGGTGCTGTGCCGCCGATGCCTGCTTCCAATGTAGGCACTTCCAGTGACACTCATTGCAATCCCTCGCTGGACGGTAATCTACAACCCTATGAGTGGAACCGTCAACTTCAGCAGCCAATGCGATTCAATCCTGCAGCCCTGCACCAAGCATTCATGATATCACTCCAGCAAAGACATTTTCCTGCCCCCTCTAACAGCCTTAACTATTTCTAAATAAAGTTTCAAAATCCCTGCAATTTGTATACCACAAGAGACATCTTTTTAGTTTGTACTGTTCGCCAATCACGATCAGTGGCTCAACAAAAATGGTCTATAATAGGCCATCTCAACATCTTTCATCTGCTCAACACATTAACCGAGCTCTCGGTAATACTGTCCAAACAGTTCCATGTGTTTGGAATCACAGAAAGTCGTCTTAACGACAAAATAACCGACTCCGAAATCTCACTTAAGGGGATTTAAAGTAATTCGGAAAGATGCAAATCAAAAATTAGAGACAGGTATTGCTGTATACATTTCCAATTTCCTCAACTGGTCCCGTAGAAGTGATCTCGAGACAGTAGATATAGAGTGTGTTTGGATAGAAGTGAAGCCAACCAGCCAACAACCGTTCCTCATTGGATACCTATATAGGAATCCTTGTGCCGGGTACAGTTGGTATGACTCCTTTACTACAATGATGGATAGAGTGTTTACAGCAGGTAGAGAAGTTATGATACTAGGTGACTTCAACATAGATATTAGTAAATCCAACCAGACATCGGACGATATCATTCTTTATTACAATTTCAAACAACTAATAAACCGTCCCACAAGGGTTACTGACACATCCTTAACTATAATTGATCATATATACGTTACTTGTCCAGATAATATTACTGAATGTTCTATTCCTGTTAGTACAGTTAAGGACCACTACACGGTATGTTGTACATGGTCAAGAATTGGGTTCAAATCTCTTAAACGTAAACATGTAAGTAACAAATTTAGAAATTTTAAAGCATTCAACCAAGATTTATTTTTGCAAGACTTAAGAAAAGCAGCCCTTGATTACGTTTACCAACTTTCTAACCCGGACGATGCATTAGCTTTCTGGACGAAGACAGTCTACAATGTGTTCGATAAACACGTGCCAATCAAAGAAGTTCGAGTCAAAAATCAACATAAATCCCCATGGGTCACTAGAGAAGTTCTGGAAATCATGAGAGAGTGAGATACAGCACACACAAATAAAGACTTCTTCAATTACCGCAGACTTAGAAATAAAGTTAAATATGAAATTCGTAGGATAAAAAAAGATCATTTTAAAAATTTGATTGTAGATAATTCAAACAGTACAAATATATGGAAGACTATTAACTTGCTACCCAATTTGAAACGTCCTACAGAATCAGCAATACCAAATTCTATAACAAGCGATGAATTCAGTTGGTTCTTTCAATTAGAAATAGAGAATCTAAAGTCTTCAATACCAGACTCATCGTGTAATTTAAGTTCACTGGCATCATTCTGTGAGGAGAAGTGCACCAGAAATATTCCCGCTGAGATTTCTTTAATGTCTGTTGCAGACGTTTATAAATATCTCTTAAATCTCAAATCAACAAACTCACACGGTCTAGACGGCATCAGTAATAGAATTCTTCGTTGTGCTGCACCAGTCATTAGCGAGTCCTTAACGTTCATATATAACCAGTGCCTGGCCAAAAACTACTTTCCATCTGCATTTAAAATTGCTAAAGTGTTTCCGCTAATTAAAAATGGCTCAATAAATAATAGCGTTTTGGGTAATTATAGACCTATTTCCTTACTATCGTCGCTATCAAAACCACTAGAAAAACACATTCATAAAATAACGTTACACCATCTAATTAACAACGATCTAATAATTAACAGTCAATCTGGGTTTCGACCTAAATATTCTTGCCATAGTGCTCTAACAAAAATGACTACAAAAACGATAACTGGCACTTAAACATCAACAACGGTGGAATTTGTGGAGCGGTGTTTGTAGACTTTAAAAAAGCTTTTGATATGGTAGATCACGATATTTTAATTAGAAAACGTAAACAAATGAAGACAAGCACTAACATGCTGAACATAATTACGTCATTTCTATCCGACAGACAAGTCGTGTCCTTCAACAACTGTCTATCAAGACCCACACAGCTTAATATTGGTGTGCCTCAGGGCTCAATACTAGGTCCGCTGCTTTTTGCAGTTTATATTAATGATCTTCCTTTATATATCAATACAACTTGTTATCTATTTGCAGACGACTATACTATATATACTAATCAAGAAAACCGTAGTGAATTAGAGAATTCTTTACAAAAGGAACTTGATAATCTTATTAGATGGAGCAATGAAAACCGCATGGTAATTAACATCGACAAAACGAAATCCATACTAATAACAACCAGACAAAACCTACAGACACTAGCCATAACTGGATCACCGCTCGAACTCCGCATGGGCACGTTACCTATAGTTAATGTGACTGAACATAAAACACTAGGTCTTTTAATTGACAGCCATTTGAACTGGAGCTCTCATGCTCACGCTCTTACCAAGAAAATAGCACAAACAGTTTACCAACTTGCTAAAATTCAGCACTTCCTGGACGAAAGCACACGAAAATTATTCTATACATGCTATATCCAATCACATCTCGATTACTGTTCCACAGTTTGGGATGGTTGCCCTAAATCTAATTTAAAACGACTATGTTCTCTACAAAACCGCGCTATTCGTCTGGTTTCTGGCATAAAGCACGTTGAAAGTAATAATTTGTACAGTCATCTAAGACTTCTACCACTTCAAAAGCGCTTCCTTTTCAACAAAGACAAATTAGTGAATAAAATTATATCTCAAAATACCTCAGAGTATCTTCTGCCGCTGATTCAATCTAATGCAATGAACAGCAAGCGCCTAAATTTGTTACATGTCTCAAAGCCTAGATTAGATCTATACAAAACATGTTTTGCCTATTCTGGTGCTCACTTATGGAATGATCTGCCTCCAGATCTGAAAACTCCAATGAGTCCCTACACATTTAACCGAAAACTCTTTCAATACTTAATCCATATCGACTACATACATTGGCACCTTGCCGTCTTGACAGACGATAGTTTGTGCTTTAAAAAGGCACAATAACTTTTAACTATGGCGGTAAGACCATGGATGGAGTTATTGTCTCTCCATAGCACAAAGCCTGGGCTAAAATATAGAGTTCATGTGTTGCCAATGCAGCATGGTCCCTCTCTCGGCTTGCCTAGTTCACTCCAGAGGAAAGGTAACACCCCTACATCTGAAACAAGACAAGCTACAGAAGCTGCCGGATCAGCAAAGCAATGCTCTAACTGTCCGCCTGTCGGAGCTTTGATCCTAGACCAGTCGCCAACCAAGGCTTAGGCCTGGTCTGCCCTGCCATGACATTTTGTCTTTAGCTTGCATTTCCTCACACCAGGGTAAGGCT
This sequence comes from Cepaea hortensis, assembly GCA_963921405.1. Taxonomy (NCBI): domain Eukaryota; kingdom Metazoa; phylum Mollusca; class Gastropoda; order Stylommatophora; family Helicidae; genus Cepaea; species Cepaea hortensis. Next base: position 65,971,860 of record OY992884.1, read on the forward strand.
TGTACCCTCCCAATTGCGCTCTTCTGCCCGAAGCCGTTGGCACAATGTGGGGTGTCGGGTTTGGTAAGCGCCGCCCAACGTTCGGCGCTAACAGAAAGCAGATAGTACCGTCTACTGTCATACGGTAGCTCCGTCATATCTGACTAAGACCTGACTAGTATATATCGACTATAGGCCACCATAATTCATTTACTGGTATAATTGTTCATTATAATTGTTTAACTATAATTGTTCACTATATATGTGTGTGCGTGTGGGAGCGAGATGGAGAGAGAGAGAGAGAGAGAGAGAGAGAGAGAGAGAGAGAGAAAGTGGGTGTCAGAGAGAGTGAGAGAGTGAATGTGTGTGTGCGCACGTGCATGCGTGTGTGTGGAGAGAGTGATTGAGCAAGAAATGGTAGGGGAATGTGTCAGTGCATGCATTCGTACGTGTATGTGTGAGAGTGAGTGAGGGAGTGTGTGCGTGCGTGCATGCGTTCATGCGTATGTGTATGTGTGAGAGAGAGAGAGAGAGTGAATGTGTGTGTGTGAAGGATTGAGTGTGAGAGGTGAGACAGTGGGAGAGTTGATGCGTTAGTGTGTGTGTGTGTGTGAGCGCGCGCATGCGTGTGAGTGTGTGTATATGAAAGAATACAGAGAGAGAGAGAGAGAGAGAGAGAGAGAGTGAGAGAGAGTGAGTTGAGCAGATGCATGTCACGTAACACGTATGTTATGTAACACGCGAATCCATATGTTTGTGTATTCTCATCTGTCATATTATCAATTCAATACCATTTGCTTTTATCATGCATAATATAAACTCATGTTCATTACTGTAGTTTGAGTGAGAGAGTCAGTGAGTGTGAATGAGAGACAGAATGAGTGAGCGTGAGAGTGAATGAGAGAGAGAGAGAGAGAGAGAGAGAGAGAGAGAGAGAGAGTGTGTGTGTGTGTGTGTGTGTGTGTAGCATCACTATTTTTACGTCACATACTTTTTATGTACACATTTTTCTCCATGTTTAACATTTTTATGAGACTGCTCATGGCAATTGTCAGTGTATGTGTGTGAGTAAAGTGTGGGAGTTTGTTCATACTAGTTTCAATGATAACGCGAGAATTATTTTTTGTGTCTATATGTGAGGAGGTGTGAGTGTGTGTGGAGGATGTGTGTGTGTGTGGGGGTATGCGTTTGGATGGGTTGGGGTGTGTGAGTTTTGGTGGGTAGCGATATTTGTGGGTGTTGGTGGGATGTGTGGATGGATGTGTGGGGATGAAATTAGGGGTGTGGGAATGGGTGTGGGGGATGTGTGTATGGGTGGAGGATATGTGTGGGGGACGGATGCGGGGGATGTGTTTTATGTGGGTAGAGATGTGTGGATGGTTTGAGGAAGTATGTGTGGGTGGCGGGTTGTGTGGGCAGGGGATTGTGTTGTGTGGATTTGGGGAGGCAAGGGCGGGTGGGGAGAAGTGTATGGTGGGTGGGTTTGAGATATGTGTGCGTTGTGTTGGTGGGGGATGTGTGCATGATGTGTGGGTGGAGAGTATGTTTGTGGTGCTATGGGTGAGGATATGTGTGTGGGTGGAGGATAGTGTGTGGTGTGGGGGATGTGTGTGATGGGTGCAGGGAATGTGTGTATGGGTGGGGTATATGTGTGGGTAAGTAGGGGATGTGTGGTGGTTGGGAGAAGTATGTGGGTGTGTGTGGGTGGGAGATGTGTGCGTGGATGGGGAATGTGTGGGTGGGGGTGTGTGAGTGGCTTAGGGATGTGTGGGTGGGTGAGAGAGTTGTATGTATCGGGGAGGGATGTGTGAATGGGTGGAGGATGTGTGTGGGTAGGGGTATTGTGATCGAGAGATGTTTGGTTGGGGGTGGGTGGGGTGTGTGGGTGCGTTGTGGAGGATGTATTCGTGAGTGAGTGTGTGTTGATGGACGGGTAGGGAATGCGTGTGTGGGTGGGGAGAGGTGTGTGGTGCGTTGGTTGGGGATGTTGTGTGGGTGAGGTATGTGTGTGTGGGTGGGGGATTTTTGTGGTGTGTGAGTGGGGGTATGTGGGGTGGATGGGTAAGGGTATCTGTGTGGGTGGGAATATTGTGTGGTATCTGTGTGGGGGATATGTGTGTGGTGTGTAAGTGAGGATGTGTTGGTGAGGGATATGTGTGTGTGTGAGGTGCGTGGGTTGGGCATATTGCGTAGTATGGGGTGTATGTGATGTGCGGGTGGGAGATTGTGTTTTGGGGATTGGGTTAAGGCATGTGTGGGTGGAAGTTGTATGTGTGGGTGGTGGGGTGTGTGTGAGTGGATTGGGGAGGTATGCGTGGTTAGGGAGGTGTGTGTGTGTGGGGGGGGGACATGTCAGTTGGTGGGGATGTGTGTGTATGGTTTGGGGATGTGTGAGTGGATGTGCGATGTGTGGGTTGGTGGGGGATTGTGTGCGTGGGTGGGGAAAATGGGGTCGATGGAGATGTGGCTTGGGGATGGGTGGTTTGAGGTGTGGGTGGGGAGAGGATGTATGGGTTAGGATGTGTATGTGGATGGGTGTGGGATGTGTGGGTTGGTGGGGGAATGTTTGTCGGTGGCGAGTGTGTTTTGGTAAGGGGATCAGGTGAGGGCAGGGTGTGTGGGTGGGGGATGTGCTAAAGGGGGATGGGTCAGTTGGTGGGGTATGTATGCGTCCCTTGGTGCGTGTGTGTGTGTGCGTAGTGGGGTGTGTATGTTGGTGGGGTAATGTATGGATATGTGGGAGATGGGCCTTATAACATGGTAATTAGCCTTGTTTATGTTTTACAACATTCATTTCACAATGTTCATTTTTCTTCCTATGTAAATGTATAATGCTCTTGATGAACGAAAGACGAGTGATTGAAAGTTCCGAATGTAAGACGGGCCTGCGCGCCCAATTTGTGACCCTAATAAAGTTGATTTGATTTGATTTGATTTGTGCTACCGTCGGCATAGCTCTTGGGATCAGTGGGACGCGCAAGCCCCCTATACCTCGTCACGGTGGACACACAGCAGAGGGGTTTACTTGTATATTATATTGTGGTATTTCGTTCTTCCCAGTGACGACAATAATCTGTGTCTTTTTACAATTTAATTCTAACCCTCGTTGTTCACTCTGTGTAATAACCGTGTCTACTAAATGTTGCAGATCCTGTTCATTGTCTGCAATTAAGACTTTATCATTTGCATATCTAATGTTACTGATGTATCGTCCCCCAATGGTGATTCCTTTCATATCGTCAATATTTCTGAAAATACTTTCACTGTACAGGGAAAACAGATCTGGAGACATTACACATCCCTGTCTCACCCCTCTCTTAATAGGCTGATATTGGCCTACTTCATTATCAACTCTTATGGTAGCTTTTTGTTTCCAATATATGTTTTTTACAAGTCTAAGGTCTTTTTCATCAATTTGTAGATGTTCAAGCATCCTTATCATGTTGACATGTCTCACTTTATCGAAAGCCTTTGTGTAGTCAATAAAGCAAAGGTTTAGGTCTTTGTTTACTTCTATAGGACGTTCGATTACGGTTATCAGTAAATACACAGCATTTACTGTATCCTTTCCTTCTACAAACCCACATTGTTCTTCTCGTACTTCATGTTGTATTTTACTCCTACTTCTTTTCATGATAATTCTTAGCAAAATCTTCGTGATGTGACTCATGATACTAATTGTTTGATGTTGATCACATTCCAAGACTCTTGATGTCTTTGGGATTGCAATAAATACAGAATTACATAATTCATGAGGTAAATTTCTAGTATCATATATTGTAATTAGCAGACTGGTAACTTTATCTATTCCATATTCTTCTAAAGCATTAATCATTTCTGGCGAGACACTGTCTGAACCGGGGGTCTTGCCAGATTTTATATGGTTAAGAGCATTCTGAACCTCCATCTTCTAAATTGCTGGTCCTTCATTATTATTTTGAATATCGTAGTGTTCGTATCTGTGGTCGTCATAAAGGTTTTTCACATAATCTGACCATACATGTAAGATCTGATCTTTTTCTATGATGACTCTTCCATCTTTTGTCTTTAGGCAACCTGCAGATGAAAGTGTTCTTTGATTAGTAAGCTCCTGGATTCTTTTGTGCACTAGTTTCGCATTTTTACTGTTGTGTTGTTTTTCAATTTCTCTGCAATTTTTCTCAAGCCACGTTTCTTTTGCCTGCCTACATACGGTTCTGACTTTTCTGTGAATTTCTTCATATTTGGCAGGATTATTTTTGTTCTGTCTTCTTGTTTCCATTAGTTGTAAAATTTCTTCAGTCATCCATGTCTTACGGCCCATTTTCTTTAATTTTGGAATAGTTTTTTTCTGCTGCACAACTGATTGAATTCTTCAGCATTTCCCATTGATCATCTACATCTTGAAATAGGATCTCTAGATCAGACAATAAATCAAATTTGTTCTTTACTTCTATGTTAAAATTATCTTGTATTTCTTTGTCAGTTTTCAATTTGCAAAAGTTATATATAGAGTTTCCTGCTATATACTTGACTTTCTTTAACTTTACCCTCAATGTGCCTGTAATTAATATGTTATCACTGTAACTGTCTGCATTTGGAACTTTTTTTACGACTGTTAACGCATTTTGAAACCTTCTGTTAATCAGGATGTAATCTATCTGGTTTTTAATCCTGCTGTCTGGACTCCTACATGACCATAATCTTCTAGGATGCAGTTGAAACCAGGTGTTTCCTACAACCATTTCTTGTTCTTGTGCCCATTCTTCAAGTCTGTATCCTCTTTCATTTCTCTCTCCCAGACGATGGTTGCCTACACTGCATCCATCGCCTTGCTTTCCTATTATTGCGTTTAAATCACCCATTATGATATTTATTTCTGTTTTGTTTTTGCAGTTCTTCAAAGCAAACTCCATGTCATTATAAAATCCCCTATACTTTCTCCACTGCATTCACTTGTTGGGGCATATACTTGAATGATATTTATTTTAAAAGGTCTTTCGTTTAATTTTAGTAACAGAACTCTGTCTGACACAGCTCGATATCCTTTGACAGAACTGGATGTTTGCTTATCTAATATAATGGCTACACCTCTTTGCTGTTCTTCTCCCCCAGAGTAAATAATCTTATAATCCTCTGATGTCCTTATCCCTGCCACTTTCCATCTCGTTTCCGATATTCTTAATATGTTAATCTTCTCTCCATTTCTTGTTTGATGTTTTCTAATTTTCCATCTGCATTCATTGTTCTAACATTCTAAGTTCCTTCTTTCAATGATATTAATCTTTTGCACCTTTTGTTGACGTTCTGGAATCACCTAGTGCGCATGACTATCCCTACCGGGCGAGGCTGCTCCTATGGAGCACCCATTTACGCCGTTTCTCTGATTATCGATGAATCCACACAACATGATTTTCTTGGCATCTATAAAGAAGGTAGTTTGCCATTGCTTTCCTTCCATCAGTGACTACACTGGTCAGTGACTGTAGCCATTGTCTCCTAAAAAAATAGATCCTCTGCTTACCGTCGCGAAGGTGGAGACCATAACTTACAACTATCTGTTGGCTGCTCCCTATCTTCATCCACTACCTGCACGCATGACTTCACGTAACCCTGATCGGGGGGCTAAACGGGTACTCCACCTTGCCCAAGGGTGTTCCGTAGGCTAGCAGAGGGAAGGAGGCGCCTTACTTCTCCTTTTATAGGGGATACCCCTACCCCGCTATCCATCTATGAGGTAAGTACCACATATTTACTTTCACAGGTAGGTCCCTGCTATACGTTGCCTTGGTATGCGTCGTTTCGCTATAACGTCGGTGTCACATAGGGGACTAACTTCACTTTACGTCGCTACGTTTTGACACAAGGTCGTTTTGAGGCTGATGATCGGGCTGTTGATATCGGTAAAGTCCATAGTTTACCTCCAACGACGGTAAGGACAATTCATGCAGGTGCTGGCAAAAATAGGGTGCTAAAAACCTAACCCCTTTGGGTGCTTCCAAGATCACTTGTACTAGAAGTATTCATAACATGGAAACACAATTGGCCGTCTGGATTGAAGACCAGAACTAACGGAAAATGCCTGTGAGCAAGATGGTTATCCAAGAAAAAGCAAAGTCTCTCTATGAAGATCTAGCTAAGAAATCGGGTGAGAGCAGTACTAGTAGTGCCGATGATAGTTTTAGAGCGAGTCGTGGGTGGTTTGAGCGCTCTAAGAAGCATTCACACCTGCACAACATTCAGACAACAGGTGAAGCGGCGAGTGCTGATACTGAGGAGGGTGGTTACTGTGCAACAGACATTGGACACATTTTTTGTTCATGCCGAGAAGAGCAAGGAAAAGAGGCAGGAAGAAGTTACAGTTTCATCCTCAGATGAAGAGGCAAAATTTAATGTCTCTACGTCCCAATAACTCTACCACTCGCCCTCCAACCCACCTCTATTTAACCAATAAATATCAATTACCATCGAAATAAACATTACTGTGGTACACAATACACTGTATTTCATTTAATTCTATAGGAAATAGTGCTTCGCTATACGTCGTTTCACTTAACGTCGCGTTTTCCAAGAACGTAACCTCAAAGTTAACCGGGGCCTACCTGTATTTTGCTTATGTTTTTATTTAACATGGTTTCATATCGGTTTCCTGCCTCAATGAAGTTACTTTAGTGGTTTTCATTATGTGTGTTCGTAATGGTTTTGCATGTTTCTTATAGCTTTTTGCTGATGAAGCCTTGTCACCTAAACATCCTTTGTAGTCTTTGTTCTTTTCCTAGTTTGCAATTGAAGTTTTAAAACTGTGGCCTACTTGATTTCCAGTTGTTTATATTTCCATAGATTTTTCGCATTTAAATAGATTTAACTTATACATAAGAAATGATCTAAGGTCTTGACCTTTTTTTTTTATCCACTATTTCAAAATGTAGTCAATAAAAACCAATAAAGCAGTCAAGAGTCACTGTTTTATCTGTGGTTTTGTATTTAATCTAGCGTGGTTTCCCGTCTGATGTCGTGGCAAAAATCAAATCTCCACGAAAACAACAGCTGTGAGTCATTCTGTTACTGTTGAAGAAACACAATTGATGACGATGAATATCCATGCAACATTGAGCGTACTGCAAGTACATCCAGTCAGACGCCATCAAGCTAGACTAGAGCGCCATGATGGAAGGCAAAGAAGAATAGTCAACCACCATAGAACTGGTGTCGTCAGTCGCTATACTTTGAGTGAGATATCAAGGTAAGGATATGAACATTTAAGGACTAAAAAATTCGACGTGCAAAGGGGGGTCATCAGCTGATAACTAACTATACATTAAATCATGTGTTTATCTACTTAGACGCAACAACCGGGAGGTGGCACAGTGGCCATAACGCTTGTCTGGCAACTCGGTGGTCATGTGTTAGAGTTCCCATTATTAATAATTGACCTGGGCTTCCTAGTCCGACTTCTCAAAATTGGATACCATGACATGCCTTGGGAAGTAAAGACGGTAGGGATTATATTAACATCCCACATCGAGTGTTAATTGGTCTATAAAAAATATAGGACTAGCACCATATACCAAACAAGCCTCACTGCACCTTTAATTACTTAACGGGGCCTTTAATTGTACTTAAGCTGTCAGTGATGGCTAACAGTATGTTGTAAACATTTAACTCACCTACCATATAACACTGATTTACACACACTTTGAGGCCTTAAATGTTATAGCTGTTCTTGGGTAATTTTGTGCTGCTGATTCCATAAAATGTCAGAGTTAGTGAACGACGTTAATGGCTGTCTTAGGACATCCTCGTCCGGTAGGGACAGTCATGAGCCACAGGTGACACCAGACCGTCATCCAGCTACTGATGGCAAAATCTTAACTAAAATAAATAAATTTAGAGTAGGAACATGGAATGTTAGGACATTAAATGAGGTAGGAAAGTTGACCAATATTCTAAGAGATGTGGATAGCATGAAAATGAATATACTAGGCGTTAGTGAGATGGGATGGAAGGGAGCGGGCAAAATTATAGCTGACAATCACACAATAATTTACTCTGGATGGGATACACATGAAAAAGGTGTAGGTATAATATTAGATGAAAAAACAGCCAAGTCAATTAATGGATACTGGTGTATTTCAGATAGAGTTATTATGGTAAAAATCAAATGCAAACCAATAGATATAAATATTATACAAGTATATGCACCAACAACAAGCAGTAGTGAGGAAGAAATACAACACTTTTATGACGAAATAGAAATGGTGATGGCTCAAATTGGATCACAAGAAATAAAAATAATACTTGGTGATTTTAATGCAAAAGTAGGAAAGGGAAAAATGGAGGATGTAGTGGGGAATTATGGTTTAGGTACAAGAAATGAAAGAGGGGAAAAGCTAATAGAATGGGCAAATATCAATGATATGATAATTGGAAACACATGGTTTAAACACCATAAAAGACGACTGTACACATGGAAAAGCCCTGATAAGAAAATACGCAACCAAATTGACTACATACTAATTAATAAAAGATTTAGAAATGCTTTAATTAATGTAAAGACAATGCCTGGTGCTGACTGTAATAGTGATCATGTACCACTATGTGGACAAATAAAAGTAAGATTAAAGAGAGGGAAAAAATGGTTAAGAACATGAGACTTAATACAGAGGTTCTGAAAATAGATAAAGAAATGCAAGAACAATACAGAGTGACTGTGAAAAATAGGTACAATGCAATAGCTAAAATACAGAGTATAGATGAACAATGGGAAATGTTAAGGGACTCCATTCATCAAACTAGCAAAGAAGTATTACCTGAGAGAGGCAAAATAGCTAAGAAAAAATGGATGAATGAAGAAATCTTAAAACTGATGGACAAAAGAAAACAGAGTAAAAATGACAAACAAGAATACGCTAAGATAAATAAAGCAATAAAAGATAAATGTAGGATGGCTAAAGAAAGTTGGTTAAACGAGCAATGCAAAAGAATTGAATTAAATTCCATTAAAGATACAAAAAATATGCACAGACAAATCAGTGAGCTTACATGAAGAAAAATAAGAATAAACACAGGGTGTTTGAAATCAAAAACAGGAAATATATTATTATAGGAAGATGCTAGAATGAAGAGGTGGAATGAGTATATAAGAGAATTATATGATGGAGAAAGGGAAGAATTAACAGAAGATAGTAACTTAGAAGGTCCACCTATTCTGAAAGAAGAAGTCGCTGACGCTATGAAACGTATGAAGAAAGGAAAAACAGCTGGGCCAGATGAAATCACAATAGAAGAATTAGAAGTATTGGGAGAATTTGGAGTAGATATATTAACTAAAATGTTGAATGATATTTACAGCAGTGGATATTTACCTAGCGATATGCTGAGATCTGTATTTATAGCTATACCAAAAAGACCAGGAGCAATTGATTGTGAAGATTTTCGTACAATTAACCTTATAAACCATATCACTAAGCTTCTACTCAGAATCATAATGAGAAGAACCAAAAAGAAAATAAAAATGGAAATTAGTGAAGAACAGTATGGATTTGTGGAAGGAAAGGGCATATCCTTTTACGCGTATCCTTTTACAGGACTTAGCTGTCAACAGCAGCATCTTTCAGCTGTCTGTTGATCTCTTGGCAAGATTACCCTCAGTAGTTTGCCATTGCTTTCTGAGCGGCCGGCTCAGTATCCGCAAGTCACGAGCGGGGGTCGAACCATCTCAGTTCTCGCTCCGCTGCGAGACTCTGCGTGATAAACGGGATTACAGAGAGAAAGTGTTGTAACCCCACAGCCAGAGAGACCGGCATTTATACATTACGGACACTAATAGAAAGGTCAATAGAGAAACAGAGAGACATATATTTGTGCTTCATAGATTATACGAAGGCATTTGATAAAGTAAAACATGATGAACTGATTAAAATGTTGGAAGATATCAACATTGATGGAAAAGATTTAAGAATAATAAAGAATGTTTACTGGAACCAAGTAGCAGCAATTAAAATTGGAAATAAAGAGGGTAGTTACGAACAGATAAAGCTAGGAGTACGACAAGGGTGTGTCTTGTCACCAGATCTTTTCTCCCGGTATAGCGAAGTAATAATGAGAGAAATCAAAGAGATGCCAGGAATACTAGTTGGAGGTTATAATATAAATAATATACGCTATGCAGATGACACAGTATTGGTGGCGGACAATTCAACAGACCTACAACAATTATTAGATGTTGTAGTAACAGAGAGTGCAAGGAAAGGACTCTCCTTGAATATCAAGAAAACAGTAACAATGGTAATATCAAAGAAAATGGCGACACCAAAATGTGACATAGAAATAGAAGGGAAAATCCTTAACCAAGTGGATAATTTTAGATACCTAGGGGCATTTATAACATCAGATGGAAGATGTACAACAGAGATTAGGAGCAGAATAGGGCAGGCAAAAGCCGCATTTCAGAAAATGAAGAGTATCTTATGCAATAAGTCGCTATCACTGAATGTAAGAAAGAGAGTGCTGAAATGCTATGTAGATCCAGTTTTGCTGTATGGCAGTGAATCTTGGAATGTAAATGAACAAATTAAGAATAAATTAGAAGCAACAGAGATGTGGTTCCTGAGACGAATGTTACAAATTCCTTGGACTGCCAGAGTAACTAACGAAGACTGCCTGAAACAGGCTAATGAAACTAGAACATTATATACAACAATAAGACAGAGACAAACATCTTTCTTCGGTCACGTGATGAGAAGAGAGGCATTGGAGAACATCGTAACAGCTGGAAAGATCGAGGGGAAGCGAGGCAGAGGCAGACCAAGAGAAATGATGCTGGATGGATTGAGACGGTGGCATGGAGGAATATCAGCAGCAGAGTTGATCCAGAAAACCAAAGACCGAGATCTATGGAGAGCCATGAACGCCTACGCCAGACGGCACGGCACTTGATGATGATGATGATTCCATAAAATGTAATCATAAATTATTTTTTTTAAAATATCAGCTCTAGTTTTTGAGATAACTAAGAATGTCCTTTTGGTAGGGCTATTGATACGCAGGCGGGCGAGTCAATAAGTAAGTCACACATTTCTGTGCGATGACAGGTAAATTTAAATGGTGTTTTCTACAGGCGCTATTAGGTGACAGCAACATCGAACTTTATATTCCGTTCGTCAGGTGGCACTAGATGTCTCATGCCTATGCGCAGCGCATAAACCAACTGACGACTGTAAATTACGAAGTATACAACCCAAGAACAACTTGCTGTTGTGCGTTTTTGTGTGTGTGGGAAAAAGGAAATACTGCAAAAGGACATTCATAGGGAAATGCTTCATGTTTGTGCAGACACATGTTTGTCCCGTAAAGCGGTGCATAGCTGGGTAGAAAATGTTTTCTCAAGGACGCTCTAAAATTGTTGATGAAATTCGATCTGGTCATCCTGTTTAGATTGCAACAGAAGGATCCGTGCAGCGGTTGGACAAGATGATTAGAGGAGGCAGGCGAGTAACGATAGAGACTGTAGCATCTGCAATAGGGTGCTCACATGGTTCAGCATACAGAATAATGAATGATCCATTAAAATTTAAGAAAGTGTGCTCAAGGTGGGTACCCAGACAATTAAAGGAGAAACAGAAAATGAAGCGATTTGGCATCTCCTTGCATCATCTCTGTCGATACGAAAATGAAGAAGAAGACATGCTGAACATGATTGTTACTGGGGACGAATCATGGGTGCATCACTACCAGCCCGAATCAAAGCGTGCTTCAATGCAATGAAAACATCCTTCTTAGCCTCGTGTTCATAAATTCAACGTTACTCCATCAGCAGGGCAGGTTATGCTGACAGTTTTCTGGGATTGTCTAGCAGTGCTTTCAACCAATTTCAAGAAGAAAGGTCACAATGTGAATTCTGAATCGCACTGTGAAGGTCTATCGATGCTTCATGATGCAATTCGAAGAAAACGTCCTGAACTGCTGACTAGAGGAGTGTCGCTTCTTCGTGACAATCCAGACCACATACGGCTCGATTAACTCAATAGAAAATTAACCAACTAAGGTGGGAAATTCTGGAACATCCACCTCACAGCCCCGACTTAGCCCCTAGCGATTTCCACCTTTTTGGTCTACTGAAAACCCACCTTGGCAGGATACATTTCGAGAATGACGCCGAAGTTGAATGTGAAGTGGAAACGTGGTGTAGAAATTAGAGCATGCAGTTCTATGTAGCCGGTTTCTGAAAACTGATAAAACGATGAGATAAGTGCATCAATGTTGGTGGAAATTATGTTGAGAAATAAAGGGACAATATATGTATAAAAATAAACTTATTTCACTGTGTTGTCATATATTTTTTTTTCTACAGCCATGTGTGACTTACTTATTGACTTCCCCTCGTACACGGCTAGAGTTAGGTGCCATCAGTGCCATTTTTACTGTAATCTGCATTCATATTATATGTAATTACTGTGCAACACCTTAGGCGTGTAAAAAATAACATATTGAAAACAACAAGCTGCCATCAGAATGAATTGATAATGATGTCGGTCAGTATCAGCCTATTAAAAGCGGTATGAGACAGGGTTGTGTAATCTCTCCAGATTTTTTTCCCTGTACAGTGAACATATTTTCAGAAATATAGAAGATATGGAAGGAATGAACACTGGGGGACGATACATCAATAACATTAGAAATGCAGACGATACAGTTTTGATTGCAGAACATGAACAGTACTTGCAGCATTTAGTAGATGTGGTTGTTGCACACAGTGAACAACTAGGGTTAGAATTTAATAGTAAGAAGACACAGCTTATGGTCGTCACTGGGAAGAAGGAAATACGACAATGTGATATATGATTAAATGGGCATATTCTTAAGCAAGTGAATCGGTACAGTTGTCTTGGAACAGTCCTAACATCTGATGGGAGATGCCCTGAAGAGATTAGAACAAGAATTGTCATTGCAAAGATAGCCTTCTGCAAGATGAAAAACATACTGACCAATAAAATGATATCAATTGAAACGAGAAAAAGAGTGTTGAAATGCTACATTGAACCTGTACTTTGGTATGGATGTGAAGCGTGGACAAAGATCGTTAAAACTTTACAAAAAAATCTGATGGCTGTGGAAATGTGGTTTCTGAGGAAAATGCAAAGAATACCATGGACAGAGAGAAAGACCAATGAACAAGTCCTTCAAGAAACAAATGAAGATCGTAAACTGATTAGAGACATCAGACGTTGACAGTCAAACATGTTTGGACATGTTATGAGAAGAAATGACTTGGAGGACTTGGTGACAACTGCCAAGATCGAAAGGAAGAAACCAAGGAGAAGACCGAGAAGTAAATACCTGGATGGCTTGGCCAAGTGGCACAGTCGAGACAGGAACACGGAGCTGATCCACAACTCTTGTTATCGAGTGAAAATGCAACACATGACCGCTCACGCTTATCGGCATTGGACATGGATGGATGTTAACAATATATTTTCTCTAACTTTTAGTTCACCCCTTAACGGTACCTGTTTTTATCCAGTGCGTATCATTTGCCCTGCTATATAAAACATATACAGCATGGATATTTGATGAATCCATTTTGCTTGCAAAACAAGACGTTAATAATTTTAAGATCAACACAAACCATCAGTTATGTTCAGTTTTTTTTCCTCCAGAACTGAGCTTATTGCAGCATACACATCCTTCATTGTAGTAGAATGAGCAATTGGAATCGAACGATATGTATTACCATTGTGTAAGAGAATACCTGTAAAACATCTGTCAGAGCTGTCAGTGAAACGTCGCCACTTATCTGGTGTATAACTTACACCCATTTCGTTTACAAGACTGTCATGAGTCAAATTGTAACTCGTGGCATGGTGAAACAAAGCCACGCGGAAGGAAGTGACAATCGTTGACTTCAGGCCACGAGAGGCACGCCGAGGTTGTCACCGGTCCAAGAAACACAATTTTGCGAAGGTTACAAGAGGAGTCAAGTTGTGGTTGTTGTCGTGGACACACCACGTCTCGAAGATAAGCATTGACTAAGACTACACCGCTTTTATTATATTAGAATTGTGTCAAGTCTATTAGATTTGATTTTGGTGAAATTGATGAATACATGAAATGTATAATGTTTAATGTAACTATGGAAACGTCGCTGGAGTTTTGTTATTTTATAGTTGCGTTCTGCCCGTCATAGTGTGTAGTATAGAAACCACACTTAAACAGTCTATGAGAACAGTCACCGTGCTGAGGTATTGACAAATGTCGCCTAGCAAAGTTGAAGCCGTCCAGTGGGCAGCCCTAAGAGAATAAAAGCAGATAACGAAAGCTGAGCGACATGCAGTCATTTCACATACGCAGCTTGAATCAGTACGGCTATAGAGAAGTCGGCACTTGTAATAATTGATGGGAGATAGTGTTTCTGCTGACCCTAAGATGACGCACTAGTGTTTCTAATTACTCTAAAATATGAGGCAATGGCTTCCACAATGCATAATATATAGACGACATCATGTAGAGCGTTCGATATGAGCAGCATTGCATCTTTCTGAGAACGAAGGAAACTCCAGATTCAGTTTCAAATAAACTAACAAACTCCTGGAAATGACCTCCTACATTAGTACAAAAACAATACTTTTATTTTCTTTACAAAAGAAATGTAACATTTGCTTCAGCAGTCAGTATTTTTTGTTTATTAACTTTCAGTAATGAAACCAAACGTTCTGAAGGTTCAATGGAGAGATATAGATCTCGGATTAGATCATTCAGTTCACGCTGGTCAAAATAATGAGCGGTTGGAAAATCATCCTTGAAATCACTATCACTGCCACTTGACGTCCCACATATCTCTGAAGTCTCATCTTCAAGCAGGGAATCTGAAACCTGACTGAAATTTGCAATTTGTAGGCCAACTCCGTGGAAAAAGGTCGTCTAGCAGAATCTAAATCTGGATATTTCTATTTTTGTTTGTGATATTTTTTTTTTATTAACTACCTTAATATTAACGACACATAAATAACTGTCATCATTGTGGTTCTTGAGTTCTCTCGGGACTAGATAGCAACTGTTTTATTTTTTTCCCCAGAGCAGTATACAGAGAATACTGTAGTAATATTAAATACGCAAATGCATGTATCTAAACAAAAGCAGAGCTGCCACAAATACATAAATGCGATAGATGGATTTAGCAGAACTGATTTATGCAGAATCAATATGTAGAGTCTTTGTGTGCACGACTGTGTAATCTTTGCAATTTAATACCACGTCTATAATATAACACATGTGATATTATATTGCCTTCATTTACAACAACAGCATTACAAATGGAATAGTTAAACAACAATGGGTATACACTTATCTGATACCACTAACGTACTATGGAGATTCAAGGTATTTGCAACATTCGTCTCAGAAACGCATCCACACTTCCGATTTTATTAAACCACGTTTTAAGATTAACTATCAGAAAACATAATATATGTAATGTGACATTTTAGTACTCTTTATATGATGGTTGGTTGAAGTGATTCATAATATAAGAAAGTTTTCATCTTCTAAAATGCAGCCTGTTGTTGATCTATACTGCTATTAATCTTTGTCATGCATCTTTCATCGGATGTTCTGATTGTCCTTAAATATTTGAACATATTCACTTGGTTTAGCATTCTCCCTTCCATTATAATATTAGATGAGTTATCTTTTGGGCGTGATGCTACCTTTAAATGTTTAGTTAAAATGAGTCAACAGCTGACATCACAGCACTCCGGACATGCCCATACGTGCTCCATCCTCAGCGAACAGTCTTATTAACTAAAGGTATCATCAGCAGACTGAGTATATGTACGTCTGACCTCTATTCAGAGCTTTGAGTGTTGATCAAATCATCTGGTCACCACCCGTAACAGTAATCTCTCTCAGTTGTGATGATCTACCCGTTCTTCTGCAATATACACACGATTTCAAGAGGTCCCGACCACATCTACCTTATCATGCATAAACACCCAATCAAGAGGTGAAAACCCAGCCACTCTGTTCGCCAGCATGTCCTGTGGAAAAGTCTACCAGTTGCTCTCTATTTATAATTATTAAATGGAAGTCTGCCACTCTAACTGAAGCATGTTTGTCTTGACCTTTCTCATCATAATTTGCGAATCGGTTACAATTATGATATGATTGTGCTGTTTGTCTTCAAGCCAACGGAACGCCGCCGCGACTGCCTCCACTCCCATTCTCAGAACAGATGGTTTGATATCATATGCTAGGCTCTCCTGAACCAAACCACGTTCACCAACCTTCGCAACGAACCTCCAGGCACTTCTTTTATCTCTTATCACAGAAAGTCTCTTGTATATATTTTGCATCGCCTGGTCACAAAGTTTTGTAGATCAATTGTTGCACCTCCAATTTTGTGTAGCCTGCCTGCTGATTCAATGTTATTACGACCCTGCAAAGGACTTATTTTTCCACTGGCATTCTGATCCACTACTCATCTCTCTCAATGGTCTCAAGCAAGCACACTTCTCTGATTGTTTCCTCTTTCTGAGGAAAGCATGATTTTCTTCTGATCAGCCTGAGGCCCCTAACTGTGTCTAGGACTACGTGCAGAGAGTGTTCCGCGTCGCAGCCACTCAGAGATATATTTTATCCCTCGGCACCTTAAACCTCACTGCAATCGTGGGTTAGGCTCGAGTGTGTCGCATACACACTATCGGCGTGACATTTGTGCATCTCACATCACCCACATAGCTTCATTATAATGCACTCTATTTTCACCAGCTGCCTCTTTGACACAGTAAGCCGCCAAATCCATACTCAGTTACTGAGAAAATTAGTTGTTGATAGAGTATGAACAGTTAGTTAGTTAGTTAGTTAGTTAATTAGTTAGTTAGTTAGTTAGTTAGTTAGTTAGTTAGTCGAGGTTCCAACTTCACGGCAACGGGTCGTCAACATTATACTCCATTCCTGTGCCAGTGAATATCACATAAAATGATCACCACTGTCCGACGGAACCATGTACTACCAGTCCAACATGAGGAAAATGTGATTGCAAACCGTAGCTACAAGCATAAACACGCCAAAGGCCTTAACAGTTCAACGCCTAACCGCCATGTTGGCCACCGGAAGTTCAGAGTATGAACAAGACTCTTTTACTCCGGGACCATTTCTGCCGTGATCTTCAGCGCACCTAGTCCCATATTAGATCTAATAACAGCTGCTTCCACATGATCTCTGAATGACTGGCTTCTGTCGAAGGAGATTTTTGTTAACCTCAGTTAACTCTCTCTGTTAACATTGTTGCCATTTATTGTAAGACTTGAGACGACAATCATATTGTCCAGAGAGCAACATAACACAAACGCCATATCTGGATTAATGACATTACCCAACTCTGTACACCAGTCGATCACTTTATTTACTGTCTCCTGCGATTATTGCGCTATTTGCGTCATGTTTCTCGCATACCTAAACTCAAGAATATCAACTGCAGATGTCAGTATCCTCCGGTCATTAATGCTTCAGTGCTTGCAATCTTGCTTGTGTATACATTGAATAGCACAGTCAAGATAACAGATTCTTGTGGTAATCCCGGGATAATAATGCGCGCCTCCGAGGTCCATGAATCTATTGCGAGAGCAACCCTAAGATAATTCAGGGTAGCTGCTATTCAATTCATCACCCAGGAACAAACACCCCTCTCCATAAGAGTGTGCCTTGAGAGATCATATATGACTCTGTTATAAACATACTCCGAACATTACAATCCCCACAGATGCGACGTATGTCATCTGGGACTTCCTCCAGCAACATGAGCCAGTTCCAGTGTTCCTTAGTGATAGCATATCCAGAATTCACGGCGGCATTATCTAATCTCTAACTATATCCCTTGAACCTCTAATAATTCCATTTGCTCATGTCCAGCACCGCATGTTTCACCCCCTGCTTGACTAAGAAACCTTGTCCGTGTCTTGCCTGACCATGAAGATTTATGTACGGATAGTTAGTAACATTCAGTTCCTATAGCAAGACGACATCGGAGTCGTAAATGAACTGTTCGCGTACTATCTGTGTTACTTTTAAAAGAGAATATGTTAAGTGAGTTACGAGTTTACACTATACTTGTTGTCATTCCCGGTTGTTGTAAATAACAGTAAATGACAATTTGTTATGCGTTGATGTTTTTATATCACGTGGTGCTCGTTCCATACCATTATAGACCAATCATCGCTCTATGATTTATGTCGCCAGTATCGCTTCGGCCGCCTTTAGTCCCCAAAAGATTTTCTGGTATCACTTTAGGTTGGACAGACCCGGAAGGCCAGGTCAATTTTACACAAATTACTCATCGATGGATACTCAAGCACATGACCATGGGCTGGCAGACAATCATGTTAATGCTTCTCCCGATGGTTGTGTCTAAGTTGATAACAATGTGGTTATCATTTTCATTTCTTCAGCAGTACCGATTGATTCGATGTTGCTGTTTTTTTTTATTAATATTGCTTGTTTATGACGAAGCTGCAGGCAGCTTTGAGTAAGAAAATACAAACCAAACCATGGACGCTTCTATGCATTAATGATTTTTTATTGACTACATTTGAAACATTGGACAGAAAAATTTGCCGAGGCAATTGGTGATTTATGTTGTTTAAGGGAAGCCTGTTTAAATGCGATAAAGCTGTGGAAATATAAACACAAACTATGACCAGATATTTAAAATAAAAGTTGCAAAGAACTCAGAGGTCGTTGCAGCGACAAGATTTCATCAGCAAATTGCAATGAGAAAGAAACCACAGCAATACCAGAATAAAAGCAAAAATAACACTATAATAACCACATTAAAGCAGACAGACATATTATGAAAAAGTAATAAATAAATAAAGAGGCAGAATATAATGAAATATGTTGTACTCAGGGACACCAAAAATAAAATGTGTGAATCCAGATGGAAGCCGCGATACTTAGCAGACAGTGCATGAAAGTGCGTTCATGTAGGGGTGTTAACGGATAATTTCATACAGAAACCGAGATAGGCATCAACAGGGTGCAGTTGAAAATACATACAATTGAGAGGGAAGAGACGCTGCCAGTAAGGGGATAGGACACAGCAAGAAGAGGCAGGAGAAGTGGAATATACAGCATGCTCAACCTTTGCCAGCTGGTGTGATGATGATGTCATTGTAACGTTGCAGCTGTGACAGCGCTTACTCTTCTTCCGGCATGGAACTGTAATTTCTGAATGGTTCCATCCTCAGTTGTAGGATGTTGATAAATACAGAGCCAGCTCATTTGACTACCATAGACTCGAAGTCTAAGTAAACCTGTTATTGAAATTACTAAAGAAACAGCATACAGAGACTTAAAGCAGGCACTGTTGTTATGAATGGTTCGATGTGCAATGAGGATGATCTGTCGACTAACTAACTAACTAACTATTGTTATGTAGCTTGAAGAAATACTTAACCCTAACTGTATGGTGAAAAAAATTTAGTTCCATATCATTCAGAAGGCCGTTGCAGTCAACACCATAATTTTTTTTTTATTATTTTGCTGTTGTGTTGTGATATCTTGGCAAGTTTACGTTCAGTAGTTTGCCATTTCTTTCTGAACGAACGGCGCCCATACCATTTCCTTAAAAATACCAACGCAACGCGGTCTGCTGCCAAATCGCAGCTGTGTTTAGAACACGGGTATGCGGGATCACGAACTATGTCAGTAAATCCATCGCCACGGAGCCGGAATAAGGTGAAAGTGATGAACTTTTTGAATTAGAGAATACCTGCCGTAAGAAAACTAGTCGAATGAAACGAATGGCCTGGTTTAAAGCTGACTTGTTTATGCTGGATAAAGAATATCTAATGGGATGCATCCACAAGTTTATTGGCGTTAATGGCTTGTTGTGAGAGGGAATGCGATGGCCAGACGAGAATGGAAGTTGGTTAATTTAATTAATTTATTTTTATCACAGTAATACAGTTATGGCCGGTCTCTCTGGCTGTGGGGTTACAACACTTTCTTTCTGTAATCCCGTTTATCACGCAGAGTCTCGTAGCGGAGCGAGAGCTGAGGCGGTTCGAACCCCGCTAGTGACTTGCGGGATACTGAGCCGGCCGCTCAGAAAGCAATGGCAAACTACTGAGCGTAATCTTGCCAAGAGATCAACATACAGCTGAAAGATGCTGGTGTTGACAGCTAAGTCCTGTAAAGGATATGCTAAAAAAAAATAAAAAATACAGTTATGTCATTCCTGCAAGAGATTTTACTGATAAAACATTTCGGAGACACAGAACTTGCTATATTCTCAGTGGAGGTTCTATACGTAGTAATCTTAAATAACGATCTGCGATATTCCTTAACTTGGGTGTCTGATTAGACATTTCTCTGCAGATCATGGTCACTCTTCGTCACCTGTGGACAAAATCAAGTCAGAGTTACTTGTTGTCCCTAACACTATATTCTCTACGAATACAAAATAAAACTTATAAATGCTCTAACTTTAATCTCACTGCAAGGAAATTAAGAGATCGATACGGCTAATTGGTTTCCATCAATCATGTATCATGCCGATAAGCGTGGGCGATCATGTTTTGCCATCTCACTCGACCACCAGAGTCGTGGATCAGCTCCGTGCTTCTGTCTCGACCATGCCACTTGGCCACCCCATCCAGGTATTTACTTCCAGGTCTTCCCTTTGGTTTCTTCCCTTGAATCTTGCCAGTTGTCACCAAGTTACCCAATTCATTTCTTCTCTTAACATGTCCAAAAAAAAATTGACTGTCTATGTCTAATGTCTCTAATCAGTTAACGATCTTCATTTGTTTCTTGTAGAACTTGTTCATTAATTTTTTTTTTTTTTTCTGTCTGTCTATGGTATTCTTTGCAATTTCCTCAGAAATCACATTTCCACAACTATCACATGTTTTTCAGATTGTCTGCTCATTATCCACGCTTCACATCCATATAAAAGTGCAGGTTCTAAGTAGCACTTCAACACTCTGTTTCTTGTTTCAATTGATATCGTTTTATTTGTCAGTATGTTTTTCATCTTGCAAAAGGTTACCTTCTCAATGACAATTCTTGTTCTAATCTCTTCAAGGCGTCTCCCATCAGATGTTATGACTGTTCCAAGACAGCTATATTCACTTGTTTAAGAATATGCCCATTTACTTGTATTAAATTGTGGTATTGTTTCATTGCTAGTGACAACCATAATCTGTGTCTTCTTACAATTCAATTCTAACCCTAGTTTTTCACTGTGTGCAACAACCGCATCTACTAAATTTTGCAGGTCCTGTTCATTGACTGCAATTAAGACTGTATCATCTGCATTTCGAATGTTATTGATGTATCGTCCCCCAATGATGATTCCTTACATATCTTCTATATTTCTGAAAATATTTTCACTGTACAGAAAAAAAGAGATCAGGAAACATTGCACATCCCTGTCTTACACACCTCTAAATAGGCTGACATTGACCTACTTCATTATCCATTCTTATGACAGCTTGTTGTTTCCAATATATGTTTTTTACACGTCTAAGGATTTTTCCATCAATTTGTAGAACTTCAAGCATCCTTATCATGTCGACATGTCTCACTATATTGAAAGCCTGTGTGTAGTCAATAAAGCAAAGGTGTAGATCTTTGTTTACTACTATTGATTGATTGATTGATTGATTTAGGAACCGACATCATAGCATTCGGAGCATTCCCATTAGCGTCCCGTCCCCATCCTCAGAAGATAGCGAAGAGTTCCATCCCCAATAGTACCAGTAGCTATACTACTATAGTTTACTACTATAAAACTTTCAATTACTGTTCTAAGTATATACATAGCATTTACTGTACCCTTGACTTCTAAAAACCCACATTGTTCCTCTCCTATTTCAGGTTGTATTTTCTGCCTAACTGTTTGCATGATACCTCTTAACAAAACCTTCGTGATGTGACTTATTTTACTAATTGTTCGATACTGATCGCATTCCAATGCTCATGATTTCTTTGGGATTGCATTAAATACAGAATTACATAATTCATAAGGAATATCTTCAGTATCATATATTGTATTCAGGAGTCTGGTAACTTTATCTATTCCGTATTCTTCTAAAGCATTACTCATTTCTGTTGTGATGCTGTCTGAACAGGTGGTCTTGCCAGTTTTCATATGGTTAAGAGCATTCTGAACTTCCATCTTCAAAATTGATGGTCCTTCATTATTAATTTGAATATCATACTTTTCTTCTCTGTTATCATCATACAGATTTTTCACATAATCTGACCATACATGTAAAATCTGATCTTTTTCTATTATGATTTTTCCATCTTTTGTCTTTAGGCAGCCTGCTAATGTATGTGTTCTTTGATTATTAAGCTCTTGAATTCTTTTGTTCATTGGTTTGGTATTTTTACTGTTGTGTTGTTTTTCGATTTCTATGAAATCTTTCTCAAGCCATGCTTCATTTGCCTTCTTACATAAGGTTCTGAATTTCTGTGAATTTCTTTATATTTGGCAGGATTATTTTTTTTTCTGTCTTCTTGTTTCCATTAGCTGTAAAATTTCTTCAGTCATCCATGTTTGACGACCCACTTTCTTTAATTTTGGAATGGTTATCTTCTGCATCTAAACTAATTGAATTCTTCAACATTTCCCATTGATCGTCCACATCTTGAAATAGGATCTATATATCAGACAATATATCAAATTTGTTCTTTACTTCTTTGTTAAAATTATCTTGCATTTCTTTGTCAGTTTTCAATTTTCGCAAATCATATTTAGCGTTTCCGGTTGCATACATGACTTTCTTTAACTTTACCCTCAGTGTGCCTGTAATTAATCTGTGATCACCGTAACAGTCTGCATTGGGAACTGTTTTTACAACTGTTAGCGCATTTCGAAACCTTCTGCTAATCATGATACAATCTATGTGGTGTTTAATCCTGCTGTCTGGACTCCTCCATGTCCATAACCTTCGAGGATGCTGTTTAAACCAGGTGCTTCCTACAACCATTTCTTGTTCTTTTGCCCATTCTGCAAGTCTGTATCCTCTTTCGTTTCTCTCTCCCAAACCATGGTTGCCTACACTGCATCCATCGCCTTGATTTCCCAATTTTACATTGAAAGCACCCATTATAATATTTATTTCTGATTTTTTTACATTTTTTCCATCACGCTCTATGCCATTATAAAATTCATCTATACTTTCTTCACTGAATTCACACGTTGGAGCATATATTTGAATGGCATTCATTTTAAAAAGTCTTCCGTTTAAGTTTACTTATAGAACTCTGTCTGACACAGTCTAACTGGTTTAACGCACTTAAAACATACATACTATATCCGAAACAGCCAAGAGATGATGGGGGTTATTTAAGCGTAATAAATTTATTTTATACAATAAGGAATAAAACACAAATAAACCAAAACAACAACAACAACAACAACAACAACAACAACAACGTGACTTTGAAAATAAATAGTCTGACACTATGAGAAACAGTTATTCCATTTTATCATTGTCAGTCCCTTTGTGTGTGAATAGCTAACTTACTAATGTGTTTATTAATTAGCATAACTACCAGCCACACACACGCGCGCACACAGAGAGCGAGAGAGAGAGAGAGAGAGAGAGAGAGAGAGAGAGAGAGAGAGAGATAGAGAGAGAGATAGAGAGAGATAGAGAGAGATAGAGAGAGAGAGAGAGAGAGAGAGAGAGAGAGAGAGAGAGAGAGAGAAATCGCACACATGTAATGCAGTCAGATATACAGTGACATAGACATGTGTAGTCACCCATAAATGTCATAATTGAAGACACACACATACACACACACACACACAAACACACACACACACACACACACACACACAGACACACATTAAGTACACACATTCACACATACAGTCACATAAACAAAAACACATAAATTCAGACATAGAATGGCATGGTATAAAAACATCCACACGTACAATCACACATAGTCAAACATGAGTGAGATTTAAAAAAAAAAACAGACACGAACATGGACGCACATACAGTCACAGACTTACAAACATACAGTCACACACATATAGTCACATGTATACGAAGATAAACAAAGCCATACAAAAGTAACATAAACAAAGTCACACACGGAGACACAAAGTCCCACAAATCCGCACTCACACAAACCCTAAATTCACACATAGAGACATACACAAGAACTGTAAAAAAACACACACGCACACAAGTACACACACGCGCGCGCGCGGGCACACATCTACATATAATTATCATCCAGGTGATTATCTTATGCTGAATTTTTCTCCAACACAATCTTTCTTCAGAATGCTGTTCCCGCTCTACGTTTCTATGGTTCTGTCTAGACAGTAGTCTGTTGTACTGTACTATACTGTACTTACTGTACTGTGCTGTACTGTACTGTACTGGCACCTTGTCATCTTGATAGACAACACTTTTTTACACCATGCTTGAAAGAGGCAGAATAACTACATCTATAGCGGGGAGTTGAGATGGAGTTACACCTCCACATATCACAATTTCTGAGCTGAGTTGTAGAGACCATGTGTTGCAATCACATGCAGTCTGATATGGCTTTAATCACACATCAATCAATCAATCATGTGCCATGCCGGAAAGCGTGGGCGGTCATGATTCGCCATTTCACTCGATCACCAGAGTCGTGGATCAGCTCAGTGTTCTTGTCTCATCCATGCCACGTGGCCAAGCCATCCAGGTATTTTCCTCTCGGTCTTCCTCTTGGTCTGTTCCCTTCGATCTTGCCAGCTGTCACTAAGTTCTCCAGTCCAGTTTGCCGTTGCTTTCCTCTAATCACACATACAATCATAGAAATAAACACACATATAGATACAACCCACTGAGAGAAAACCAGTCTCTAATTTACACGCATACACACACACACACACACACACACACACACACACACACACACACATTGACAGATTAACACACACGGAGACAGCACGCACAAAAAAAGAAAACAAAAACACAGGAACAAACAATGCATAACGTGACTAACAAAGCATCGGGTTCGGGTATAACCAAGAATCGAACTTCAACCCATAACTTTACAGACAGCTGTGATGGGTAAAGGGGATTTCACTAGAATGTTAAGTGTTCCAAATGAGGTTATCTACATTAATTATGTATACAATTATATGCCCCCACTCTCTTCACCACCCTCCCCATCCTCCCGGTTATCAGAGTACCAATTCTATAAGGGAATGTGTTGTTAAGTTATTTTGCCGCTCAAACTCAGAAACCGTAGGGGTGTGTATAAGAGGTATTGGCGCTTGACATCTGTGGAAATGTATGTTAGATTGTACTAAGGTCATTACTTAGCACAGAATTTGAGAGATACGTCTATGTTGGTAATGACTGATCCACAAGTTGTAGATACTATATACAGAACATTGCTCGATTCATCACGTGCGTACTGATTCACAAACCGTTAATATCCTGAAGATACATGTCGAAAATATCAGAAACAATCTGTCCGCCAGTCTCGCCACATCTTGTTGTGAACTGGTCAATCATACACTCGACATATCTTATAAAGTTTCTGAAATGTAAGCAACATTTCTACAATGATATTAGTGCAATCAGTGTTTTTACGTTTATACTTTCTGAAACTAAATGAGTTGACACATAGTTCAAGTGTTATCGCTGGCTTAAAGAGCGCACGCAAACAGAAATATATACACACAAACATACACGCACACACACACACACACACACATAGTAAGATGGCGGATAGCAACCAAGATGCGATGTGAACTTTCGCTTCTATTCGGAGAAGTAATTATGTGCTCTGTGCGTGTTTCTTAACATCAGTCTGTTCAACTACGGATGAACCTACGACAGGTCCAGCAAACCAGTAGGGAATTTATTTCTTCAAGTACTATTGCTCGAGAATTATGGAGGAAACTGAAAGAAAAACGCAACTCTATTAGCGTTCACCCCGGAAACACACCATAACTGACCAACAAACAACTTCCTGTAAACAAAAAGCGACCAACAACAGCTACATTTCGAAGCAGACAGCAGACATTCGGGACTTGGAATGTTACGGGTCTGGAAACAAGGAACCAGCTCTCGTAGAATTTATGAAAAATCAAATATTAGGACTCGCAGATACTAGGAAAAAGGGACAGAACACAAAACGAATACATGAAGGTTACGTTTTTATATGGAGTGGCGTCGACCAGCGAGCTACAGCTAAACATGGAGTGGGTTTTTTGTTTCATCCAGAAAAAGCTAAAGCCATTATCAACACTAAATCTTTTTCGGAGAGGATAATACTGGTAACGATCACAGAAGGAACTAGAACAACAACTTTTAAACAAACATACGCCCCATGTAACGACACTTACAGCGACAATGACAAAGACGAGTATTTTGATAAACTTGCAGACACGTTAAATAATGTCAGGAAGACAGATAAACTTATTGTGATAAGTGATTTTAACGGAAGAATAGGCACACGAAGAACACCGTTGAATGAATGTATGGGGCCATTCAACGACACAGAGACGGATAGTCACAGCAATGGTCGACATCTACTCAACATATGCTCCGAACACGGACTAATAATAGCAAATAGTGTTTGTTTTTTCAACATCGTCGTAGCCACACCAAGACCTGGTATAAATGGAATGACATTGACCAAGCATGTCAAATTGACTTTATTCTAATTCGGAAATCAGACAGAGGACTACTATTAGATTCAAGAGCACTCCCAAATACAGACGTTGATACTGATCACTAACCAGTCATATTAAAAGAAAGATTCCAACATACAGGAAAAAAAGAAACAAAAAGGTAACAACACATGTCATCAATTATAGGATGCTTCAGGAAAATACGGTTAAAGACGGATTCAATCAAGAAATTTAAAAAAAAAAAAAAAAAAAAAACTACATAAGAACATCCCTGACGACTGCTCAAGCGTAGATAAAAAATGGGCAATTTTCAAGGCTGCCATGCTCGACACACTGGAAAATAAATGTGGAACAAAGAAAGTAGGGCAAGACAAAAGATTAAGAACAGCTTGGTGGAACAATGAAGTTAAAGATAGTATATTCAAAAAGAAGGTAGCGTTCAAAAAATGAATAACAACCAAATCTTAACAAGACTATGTTACTAAATGAATTACACGACGAAATGCCAAATGAACAATTAGAACATCTAAAGATGAACCCTGGATAATCTACGGTGAACAGTTGGCGACCCTTAGCAAAGACTACCCAAGATAATTTTATAAACGTGTCAATGCAATGAGAAACAGAGATGCGTGCTACAACCCAACCACCATCTTAAAAGCAAAAGAGGTGTAAAAAAATTGTTAATCCACAACAAAGACTAGCAAGGTGAGCAGAATACGTTCATGAACTACTTAACTCCACACATAACATAGAAAATCTCACTTTTGTGCCAAAAAGGTCATGGGCAACAATAACCAAATTTTATACCTGCAGAAGTCGAAGCAGTTATACAGAAAAGTCCTAAAAACATATCGCCGGGTCCAGATGGAATAACCACAGAAGCTATTCAGGTATGTGGGAAAACAGAAGTTAAATGGCTAACAAGACTTTTCAATATAGCATGGGAAGAAAGAAAAGTCCCAGATGATTGGCAGCAGGCAATAATAGTACCAATATGGAAAAATAAAGGCAATATGAGAGAGTGTGAAACATACTGAGGTATAGCACTCCTGAGTCATATACGGAAAATGTACGCAAAACTATTGGAACAAAGATCTAGACCCATAGTTGAACAACAGTTAAGCAAAGTACAATTTGGTTTTAGGAAAGGTAAAAGTTGCACTGATGCACTATTTACACTTGGACAAATATGTGAAAAAAAAACTATCCAATATAGTGAACAGCAGAATATTGTGTTTGTAGATCAGGAAAAGGCTTTCGATAGAGTAGACAGATACAAATTATGGACCATCCTTGAAGACTATGGGATACAGGGGCAATTGCTAGAAAACATCATAGTCATGTACCACTCAAGCTGAAATGCAGTAAGAACACAAGAAGGAATATCAAATATGTTCACAGTCAATAAGAAGTGAGACAGGGATGTGTGCTCTCTCCTCTGCTATTTAATATCTAAATTGTTTACATATCCTTTGCAGGGCATTGCTGTCAAAATCAGCATATTTCAGCTGATTGTTGATTTCTTGACAAGATTACGCTCAGTAGTTTGCCATTGCTTTCTGAGCGGCCGGCTCACATACCCCGTAAGTTACCGACGCGATTCGAACCACTGCTGATTTTCACCGTCGTCACCTTACTTACGAGAGTATACAAGATTACGGCGAAAAGTCGCTAACCTCTAGGTCAGGAAGCCGGGATGTAATATCTACATGGGCAGAATATCCAAAGAAGCATGTCTTGACATAACAGATTCAGAAAATTTAGAACTCTTTACTTCAGATGAACCACCTGATCCACGGGAAATAAATGAACTTCTATTTGCAGACGATCAGTGCCTGTTTTACAGCGATGAGAGCAGACTGCAACATCATATCCCCTTTATTTTGATATATAATACATTTCTGCTACAATTTTAACCATTTTCGTTGCATTATTGTGACAGACCCTAACTTGTAGGTTGCGGCCATTATTTGTTGTCATTTTTTGTGAACAAGACATGGTTCAGAATATGCACCAAAATTTTCTTTTGGTGTATTTTATGGAGCAATACTGTTTATATTCGTGAAGACAAGTGGTGTTTGTTTGATTATTCAGTAAATTAAACATGATTAGCAGTATAGCAATGTAGAAAAGACCTTATAAGTGCAATTTTGTAACTAATTTTTACCTCTTTAATTTCAGTTGTTATTATTAAACCTGTCATTATTGTAATAATATTTGTAACCTATCAATTTATTATTAACACTGTCATGTTCCTTGTGCAATCCTCTTTAATTTGATATGTAATACAATAGATGTGCTACAATATTAACCATTTTAAAAGCAAAATTGTGGCATACCCCTAGTTCAAATTTTCTGCCTTGAATCTCTGTTTGGGTATGACCACTTTTTTGTTTGGCACGCAATCAGTTAATAATCTGAGTTCAACCTGCAGCAGATACAATATGAGTATACACACAGCACAAAACCGAAGTAATGCAAGTTAGCAGATCGCCGGGCCCACTAAGTACACAGATAAATAACACAACTCTGAAAGAAGTTAACGAATTCAAATATCTTGGAAGTATGATCACAGGAGATGGCAGATTGGACATATAAGTTGAAATCAGATGTCAAAAAGCTAGTGCACTTACATATCAACTATCACCCTTACTGAAACATCAAAATATACCCATGTCCGCAAAACAACAGATAATAAACAGCATATTCACACCAACCTTATGCTACCAATCTCAAACCTGGACTTTATCCAAATCACACCTTCGCAAAATCAAAACCTATGAGATGTGATGCCTGAGGAGAACTGCCAACCTAATAATCCGAGATCGAGTAAGAAATGCTGTTATCGGACAGACTGTGGAATCAACACCTTGTGCCACATTTATTGAAAGGCAGAAGATCAAGTGGTTTGGTCATGTCGTTAGAAAGCAACACCAACAACTACCATCACTGGCCTTACATCTAAGATCATCTGCGGCAAAACCAAGAGGACGTCCAAGAATAAAATGGATTGACGACATTAAAGACATTGTACAATCACACAGAATGATACTATCCAGTGCCGCCCACCGGGAAGCTGGAACGCAAATTATTCCTCCCCACGACGCTTGACGGCAGATGTGGAAGATGATGATGATGATGATGATGATGATGATGACGAAGATGATGGTGATGATACATATATACATATATGTCAAAGACTGAAGGAGGAGGCAGGGGGCCTGCTTCATGATAGAACACCACCGGGACGTGG
Organism: Cepaea hortensis; assembly: GCA_963921405.1. Taxonomy (NCBI): domain Eukaryota; kingdom Metazoa; phylum Mollusca; class Gastropoda; order Stylommatophora; family Helicidae; genus Cepaea; species Cepaea hortensis. Next base: position 66,001,736 of record OY992884.1, read on the forward strand.
GGTCAACCTCAGATGGAGTGGAGGGGGCATAGTGCCCGGGATCAGGGCAGGATAGATGATGGAAAAGGGGGACTGTTGACTAGTCCTCACACGAAGGCGTTGACCAGATAGTTAGCACTACTGGTCACGACAGAATCACGCCTGCGTGATAGCAACGATTAGCACTCAAACCAAAGCCAGCTAATAGAAGCGTGCTAACTGACCTAGCACGCAAAGAGCCGAAGGGCGTATGAAGGTCCTTCCGCGTGGCGTGTAGCGACGCGAGTGAAGCAAGTCAGACTGGGGACTGACTCTGTAGTGTTCACATCGTATAGAATAGATATGTGTTTTCATATAGCCTAGTAGATAGAGATTAGCTATAGGATTTTGGAAAACTAGTGATAGAGAATATTGTGACTTTATGTGTGATTAGATAGCGACTGTTTTTGCAATTGTAAAGAGCCAACGGCAATAAAATGTACCATTTCATTCCTCGCACACGACTTGCAAGCTTCTTGTAGGGTGTGGGAGAAGTAATCCGATGATGCCTGAAACATGAGTTGTTGACAGGCAATAGGATTAAATTTGGTGTCAGAAGTGCCGCTTGAACCTGAGTTCAAGCTATAACACTTACCCACGGCTCTAGACTAGGGTTACAGATAGGATATTACAAAGATTAAATGTTTAATTTGTGTCAGCGACGGTGACGTGTGCAGACTAGATCGAGTTGCCATCAGAATTGTGCCTTTCGTGACGAAATAATGTTTATTTGTGCTTATTAGAATGTTATATATTTAAATAATATGTTCTTCAAAGTTGTAAGTATTCATATTATGTTCTTCTTTAATTTATTTATGTAATTATTTATTTGTTTGTGAATAATTGTGAAAAATGATTCATGGCGGAGCAATACAAAGGTCAGCGACAGTATTGATTTTTGCAAGCTAAAAATAGCGCTGCGCCTGTGACGTGGCACGATTGACAAACAGTTGGGCCTCGCCATTTGGAATCAGCATTGCAGTGTTTACATACTGGCAAGCTGCTGCCTGCCTGAATCTTTACGATATATTAACTATTATTTGTTTATTTAAGTTAAAGAATGAATATATTTATTTATTTACACATTATTATTATATTTATATTTATTTAAAAGCAGTTATTGATTTTTTTTTCGTACTTTTCTATTTGTTTACCGTCACGAGGGCACTACTTTCGGCTATGCAGATTAGATTTGGCCTGCACCATACTTACTTCCATAGATTAAACTAGGTTAGTAACGAAAGACATATTACTGTAGAACGAAGACAGGACAGTGACAATAAATATTAATTAATCGATGTTCTGTTTGTTCGTGGGCATGTCTGTGTCATTGTACCAGTTTGTCAAAAGTCTATTTTTCGTTTACGAGTTGTTAATTGTTGCTGCTCTGTAAAACAGGGAGAACAACAGCTGAGTGATAACGTGAGTGTGTGCCGATGTGCCAAACGAGGTGACCTGAGTAGAAAACTCGTGTGTATTCCGGGGTGCCAAACAACGGGACCGGTGTTGCTGACGTGTTGTTCCTTGTTCTAGGGAACATTAAGTTGAGTAAAACCTACGTTTTTGGCATGCATTGTGATTAATAGTGCATCTCTTTTTCAGCGTGTATTGTATGAACAGACTTTGTGCTCTAATTTTTTGGAGAATACAATTTTCCAGATTGTAAACAAAGAGTACAATTTGTAGTGCTCAGATATTAGATAACATAGCATATTAAACAAAAATAACTAAGTGCAGCAGTCAGTTCAGGTCAACGCGAGCCAATTACCCAACAACATGGCTACTCTAGCTGACTTCATTAAAGCAGGCAAAGAATTGCAATACACAGGTAAAGAGCTAGAACAATATGCAGATCAAAAATTTAAAGAAGCAAAGGATGCAGAAAGAGATGAACGCGCACAGGAAAGACAACACCAGATACAACTAGCTGAGATAACAAAACAAAAAGAATTACAAGTTAAGCAACAACAATTAGAACATGATAAAGAAATTAAACAGAAAGAACTAGAATTAAAACAGAAGACATTAGATCAGGAGAGAGAATTAAAGCAAAAAGAGATAGATGAAATGGCAAGAGTTAAGGAAAAACAAATACAAGTAGAATCAGAGACACAGTTAAAGATGAAAGAGATGGATGTAGACTCACACGCAGAGATCTCTGCCACTAAACTTAAAAGTCAACAAGGAGAAAATAAGTTCAACAAATACAAAAATATTATCAAAGCATATTGTAAAGAGGATTCAATACCTGCCTGGACAGAAAATGTCGAGTATCAGTTTAAATATCACCAAGTTCCTTTAGAGATGTGGGCTATGATTTATATGAAGAACCTAAGTGGTGAGCCCCTTAAAGTAATAGAATCTATACCAACCGATCTTAGATCTGACTACCAATACATCCGTGATAGGATTATGCAACACTTTTTACTTGATGCCCCTGGGTATCAGATTCAGTTCTCAACTTTAAAACCTAAACCTACTGAGACTTTCATTGACTACGTCTCAAATGTTCAAAGTGTACTAAATAGGTGGCTTAAAGCAGCTAACATAGGAAAAGACTTTGATAGATTGAAAAATTTAATAACTATGGATAAGGTAATATCCACGATACCATCCTCTTTTGCTAAATTTTTGCAACAGTCAGACATTGAAACCATAGAACAGTTTGAAAAGAAAGGGTCAGCATATTTTTCTTCAAACAGAAATATTTTTAAAACTTCAAATGACTCTGAAATAGTTTCCTTTGTAAAAGATCAATCTAAAAACTATCAGAGCAATAGAAAACCATTTAATAAATTTGACAAGAAAGATAGAAAAGTTTCAAAATGTATCCACTGTCAACTTTTACATGACACTTATTCAATGTGTGACAAATCGCCGAGTTATCTGGCACATCTTGAAAATGTTATTAAGAAGCAACAGAACAAAAGATCTGCATACCGGCGTGCCATTAAATGTTTTTTTTTTGTTCCAGCTACGGCCACTATTCAAATAAGTGCCTTGGCCGCCAACATATGAAAGCCAACAATGCTATTTTACTTGATACATCTTCTGATAGTGGTAGTGAGACTGAGTGTGATGTTGAAAATGAATTACCTGTTAACCAAACGGAAGAGGTGTGTTGTGTAAACGATATGTTGAGTTTTGACAGTTGTGAGCGATGTCACCAGTTTCATGCTGACGGAAAATTAGAATGTGGACATACAGTTCCATTCTCATCTGAGAGTGTGAATGCAGCCTTAGCCTCCAGAGGCAATTTAGAGTTCCACAATGCAATGGTCAATGATAGACCATGCCAATGTTTGCTGGACAGCGGTAGTACCCTTATTGGCCTCAGAAAGGAACTGTTGAGTCAAGAGGATTATACAGGTGACTCTGTCAAATGCCGAACCTTTTCGGGTAACATTGAAATTTACCCTTTGGCCAAAGCCCGTATTAACACTCCTTTCCTTTCGGGTACATTTACTTGTGCTATACTTGACAACCCTTGTACTGATTTAATTCTGGGTTGCTTACCCCAACTAAAACAATGTACTAGCGATGAAATAACTGCATGGAACCAACTGAATGCAGTTAATGCAACAACCAGAGCAGACACTATAAAACATCAAGACACGCTTCAAGATGAGAGACTACTGGTGCTTTCTCCATCTAGCACTGATGATACCAACAGACAAAAATTCATAGAACAGCAGAAAGCTGATCCTAGTTTGTCTCCTTATTTAAAATTATTGAAAGAACGAGCCAAAATTACAAAGAATGCATCATGGTTCTTCAGATTAAATAATGGCATTCTTACTAGATATTATACTACTGGTAACCATGAGATTCAGCAAACGGTGTTACCTGTACAACATCGCATAACTGTGCTAAAGATTGCACATGAGTCACCGTTTGCTGGGCATCTTGCATATGACAAAACCAGGGCCAGAATTCAGGCTCATTTTTATTGGCCATGTTTTTGCAATGATATTAAATTATTTTGTCGTTCGTGTAATGTCTGTCAACAGTTAGTACTAAAGGGTAAACATGCTACAGCTGAAGTACAACCTTCTACACTGGCTTCTAGGCCATTTGAGAGTGCGGCGGTAGATATTGTTGGACCCCTGAATCAGGTGTCCAGCAAAGGAAATCGCTTCATATTGACGATGGTCGACCTCTGTACAAGGTGGGTTGAGGCAGTAGCTTTGAAGTACATCACCTCCAAAGATGTGGTCAATGTATTTCTACACCTGTTCTCGCGATTCGGATTTCCACGGACCATTTTATCCGATCGTGGAACACAATTCATATCGGCTGCAACGCAAGCCCTTACAAAAATGTTAGGGATTAAACAACATTTCACGACAGCGTACCATCCAGCCAGCAATGGGATAGTAGAAAAAATTAATGGAGATCTTAAGCATATGCTGGCTAAGGTAACAGCAGAAAACCCAGCTGATTGGGATACACTGTTACCAACAGTGCTGTTCGCCTATCGGGAGATTCCCCATTCAAGCACGGGTTTCTCACCGTTTGAATTAGTGTACGGGGCTAACCCACGTGGACCCCTAACCATTTATCATCAAGCAATAACAAATTCTATTCAAATTCCCGAACCAAAAACACCTTATGAAATGGTGACTGAAACACGAGATAACATCATGAAATCGTGTATTATAGCTAAGGCAGCTTTGGAGAGGAAGGGTCAAATCTACCGCCAATATGCCAACAAAGGGGCGAGAACAATTGAACTTGAACCAGATCAAGACATACTTCTCTTGCTTCCTGACAAACGAAATTTATTATTGACTTCATGGCAAGGGCCATTCAAGGTGGTACGTAAAATTTCAGATGTTGACTATGAAATATCAATAAACGGAAACTTAAAGATATTCCATGTCAACATGTTGAAACCTTACTATTCACGACAAGAGACAGAAGTAGAGACAGACGAACACAGTGCACCCACACCAAGTGATCAGACGACAGACATACACAACGCAACTACACTAGTTAGCGAGACTGGCATATCCGACGAGCATACACTTAGCGAGAATACAGATTACACACTTAGCACCACCACCGTACTGAATCAGGTAGACGACGACGGAATGGAACTACCAGTTCCTATTGTAGACAAAACTGCTACATTAGATAGCATACATATAGAACAGGGACTAACAGACAGTCAACGACGACAATTAGTAGAATTAGTGACGGAATACAAAGACATATTCTCTGACATTCCAGGTAGGACGGACAGAATCGAACACTCCATTCTTCTTTCGGACTCTAAGCCTATTAAATGCAGGCCGTACTCAATCCCACTAAGCTATAGGGAAAATCTAAATAAGGAAATTCTGAATTTAGAGGCTAGTGGGATCATCCAGAAATCCACCTCTGGGTACTCTTTTCCAATTGTTCTAGTTAAAAAGAAAGATTCGACAATTCGTCTGTGCGTGGACTATCGAAAGCTCAACAACGTCACCAAGATCGACGCAGAGCCAATTCCTTCCTGCGAAGATCTTATTCTTGACATGTCCACCTCCAAAATCTTTTCTAAATTAGATCTCACTAAGGGATATTGGCAAGTCCCTATGCAGTCTCAATCCATCCATCTTACTGCTTTCTCAACACCTTTAGGACTATACGAGTGGCGTTTTCTTCCTTTCGGACTTCGCAACGCTCATGCCACTTTCGTACGCTTAACTAGAGATCTACTTCATGGAGTGACGAATACAGTGACCTATATAGATGATATATGTGTCCATACTGATGACTGGACAACACACCTACTGAAACTGAGACATGTCTTTAATAGGTTGCGACTCTTCGGGCTCACTGTCAAACCGAGCAAAGTCGAATTGGGCCTAAAAGAAATTGATTTTTTGGGTCATGTCATTTCTCAAGGTCAACTAAAGACTGACCAGAAAATTATTACCAAAATTATGAATCTGACCATGCCTACCACCAAGAAACAGGTCAGAAGCCTTTTGGGGTTAGTGAATTACTATAGTAAATTTATTCCAAATTTAGCGGAGATTACAAGTGTATTTTCCAATGTTCTAAAAGTTTCTGTAAAATTGGATGTTAAAGATGCATTATTAATTTCTGCATTGTCAAAATTGAAAATTTTGTTTAGTAATGTTCCAATCCTCCGCTTGCCTAATCCGAGGCTCATTTATTATCTTAGGACAGATGCCAGCAGGATCTCCATCGCTGCAGTACTAGGCCAATTTTATGAGGGCATCTTCCATCCGATTTGCTACGTGAGCCGTAAGATCACACCCACCGAGTCCAGATATTCCATATCCGAGTTGGAAGCCCTAAGCGTCATCTATGCGGTGAGAAAGCTGCATCGATTTCTGTCCGGTGTGCACTTCATTGTCCAGACTGACAACTCCCCAATAACGGTCATGCAGAGTGGTGTACATCGAAATGACCGAATATACAGGTGGTCGCTAATACTACAAAATTACACCTTTAGTATAGAACATATTAAGGGGAAAGATAACATCTTGGCTGATACCCTTAGTCGACCATCTGATGTAGCAATACCAGAAATTTCCACATAAGAGTATACTGTAATATATGTTATTTTAGTACAGTCAAATATTCTATGTGAAATATGTTAGAAATACATGAATATTATGTGCTGAACTAAGCACCAAAAAAATTGACCTGCTATGTGTCTGTAGACATCAAAAGTAAGAACTTTACTCTGGGAACAAATATATCACTTTGTGAACTAGGACAGCTTATTACTTGCTAAGCTCCAAATATGTTCCAGTGAAGTAGTTGTGTTAAACAGAGAAAAACAGTGTCAGATGATTAGATACATACAGACACGAGAACAGTGGTCTACAAACGAACTCTACAGGTGCAATACCCATAGAATAAATATGACTGTGTAATGGATTTCAAATACCCAGAACAATTGTATAGATATTATGCCAATGAAAGTATGTTTCTGAACATTAATGGCAACGACTAATCTGAGGTATTTAAAGGCCATGTATATATAAACTTAATGTGATATGTATCATAAGGTTTTAATATAGTGATAAAATATAGATAGATTATGTCATTTTAATCTATAGTTAGATTTAGATAATATAATACTTTTTCATTTTAGTTTAGATAGATTATTAATTTACATATTTATTTAGTTTTAAAAGTAGATGAGGATAGTAATTTAAACATGACAAGTAATTATAAGAAGTTTAGATATGAATAGTATCATTTAGTTTATTATATTTCACTTTGTTTCATTTCATTTGATTTCATTCCATCTTAACCAATCCATTTAACAAACGTTATCATTTAGTAGTATGATTAGATTACACCATAATAGAATAGAAATATTATACACTTAAAGATACATCATTTTCACCATATAGAATAAGAATATCAATCATATAGTTTGTCTCATTTAAAAACATTAGTTAGAATATGTTATATTTCACATCACCCATTTTAGAAAGGGACATAACTTATTACAGTTCACATTACCCATTTCACAAACGGACGTAACTCATCTCACATCAATTTCATTTCACATAGGTAAATTCCATCCCTTAAAATAGATAAATATTAGGAGTAATGTAAGCTTATTTTAGGATTAATATGACAGATAGATTAACGCAGTAAATGTATATTTATGGAACTAGTATTAGTATATCATTATTTAGAATAATATTTCAGTAGAATAGAGTGGTTAATAATACCAGGGTACAAACCATCAACCCGTTTTTCTTACATGTAAATATGTTGTAAATACTTGACGTGTGCAACGGTTGATGCACAGTCATTAGGCTCAACTCTGTCAAACTGAGCCAAACTTGTACAGTGTCACTCCAAGGTTTTTAAATAACTATGACTGTAAAAGATGCGTAACAAAAATGAGAGTGAAAGTTATGTGACAGAAATGAAGGTAAAAGATGTGTGACAAAGGTGAGGGTGAAAGATGTGTGACAAAAGTGAGGGTAAAAGAAGTGTGACAGAAATTAGGATGAAAGATGTGTACAGAAATGAGGGTAAAAGAAGTGTGACAGAAATGAGGATGAAAAATGTGTGACAGAAATGAGGGTAAAAGATGTGTGCCAATAGTGAGTGTAAAAGAAATGTGACATAAGCGAATGTTAAAGATGTGTGACAGAAGTGTGAAAGTGAGAACAAATGTAAAATATACAGGAAAGAGTGAGAACAGTCAGCGGATTTTGTTGTGCCGCTCAACAAAACTTTTTATTTTTATTGCCGTCAAATGTTGGTTTCAATGTTGAAAATGTGTTGTAATGAATGTATTTTGTGTAGTTTAGTTTAGGATCTTAGTGAAAGTATTTTGAGTCTCATAAGACAGAAACGTAGTCACAGATTTGTATTATACACATGTTTATGACCACAGTTAAATGTATTATGGCACTTGAAAAACTAACTTACATACACATGATATTTAGATACACATGTTAGAGGGTAGATTATACGTTTAATTACATCCAAACACACAAACAACCAGAAAAACAAACATATAAATTGCATACACTTTTATTAGATCAAAGGGAGATAACTCCGGGTCAGGGGACATAATAGACAACGAAACACTAACTTAACAGTGAAATATGACTTTACACGCGGAAGCGAGATAGGTAAAGCCTGTCGCTCACAGCTTGTGTAATGGTTGTTTAATATTATATGGGGGACATGAAGCAATTCATGTGTTGACCTTCAGAAAGTCAACTTTGTATGGGTAGTGAGTTAATTTACTTTTTGAGGGCAGGTCTTATAAGACAACGGTTCGGTTCAGACATACCTCTAATGAATATAATATTGCGATTGAGAAGAGGGCTCACGCCAACCAGACAAGTTTGTGGCGATTGCCAGTAGCCAAGTAAAATGATGCTACATTGTGACATTAGTCAGTAGGTCTATTGAGTAGCCCAAAGCCAGGTTATCTACAGTCTTTGACAAAAAAATTAGACACACTAATTTTTTTTAGAAACCTCTTGCGTCACAACCAATGAGTCAAAGTTGATGACGCAACACAGGAGGGGAGGGTGTGTGTCAAAGACTGAAGGAGGAGGCAGGGGGCCTGCCTCATGATAGAACACCACCGGGACGTGGGGTCAACCTCAGATGGAGTGGAGGGGGCATAGTGCCCGGGATCAGGGCAGGATAGATGATGGAAAAGGGGGACTGTTGACTAGTCCTCACACGAAGGCGTTAACCAGATAGTTAGCACTACTGGTCACGACAGAATCACGCCTGCGTGATAGCAACGATTAGCACTCAAACCAAAGCCAGCTAATAGAAGCGTGCTAACTGACCTAGCACGCAAAGAGCCGAAGTTCGTATGAAGGTCCTTCCGCGTGGCGTGTAGCGACGCGAGTGAAGCAAGTCAGACTGGGGACTGACTCTGTAGTGTTCACATCGTATAGAATAGATATGTGTTTTCATATAGCCTAGTAGATAGAGATTAGCTATAGGATTTTGGAAAACTAGTGATAGAGAATATTGTGACTTTATGTGTGATTAGATAGCGACTGTTTTTGCAATTGTAAAGAGCCAACGGCAATAAAATGTACCATTTCATTCCTCGCACACGACTTGCAAGCTTCTTGTAGGGTGTGGGAGAAGTAATCCGATGATGTCTGAAACATGAGTTGTTGACAATATAGGGTTGTAATTAAATAATACAGACTAAAACAATACTTTGCATAATGTATTGCCCGGTTAAAAAGGTTGAAATACTTGTCTGCTATACAAAGCTTGTTAACCGCAATAATGTAAACAGAAAGACATGACAGTATCTTTAACTTGCCCCGAAGATAGTCAGATGCATGGCAGTGTATTTTGTGCAGACTTTGACGTGTTCGAATTGATAACAAAAATGGCTCCTTATCATCCGGCATTACATTGGACTTGAATTAGAAAAGAGACTTTGTTGTGAGATGGTTAAGTTATGATCCAGTGGTGTTGTTGGGCTTGGTGAGCTCCGCAGATTGTACTGCCCACTGTTATATGGTAACTCAGTCATAAATGACTAAGATCTGAATAAAATGCAACCTAAAGACTTAATGTCATGCAGGGTAAATCAAGCACAATGTATCGGAAGGAAGCACAGACAGGTGGACATCTAGAGTATCGCTTTGCTTATCCGCAGCATTTGCAGTTGGACATGTTCCAGATGTATTGGGGTTTCCTTTCTACTGCAGTAAATTAGGCAAGCTGACAGAGATATTATGCTGCGTGGCAACATATGACCTCTAATTTCAACTCAGGATGTGTGTTATGAAGAGGTATAACTCAAGTTTACAAACTATCAGGTATCAAGACGACAAGGTGCCAGTAAAATATCGTTTTCGGGTAGCACGTCACCTTTCCTTGTTAAAAGTGTCTCTGGGTCGAACCGTGAAAGTGAGGCATGCAGCAGTAAGTTACATGTCGTTGGTTAGCATTAAGACATGTACTAAAAGAAACGTCCATGGGAGCTCAGTAAGTGAATATGCAGGAATGTGCTTCACACTGACATCGGACAAATGTTATTGCGCATGCGACAATTGATGATTTTTATTAATGTGATGATAACGATATGAATTGCCACATAGTACCACTACGATGCTTAACCTGATCAGATTAAACAACAGCAGTATATTAACAGGTGTGAGCTCCCATTACCTCTAACCCGTTCAACCTCAGAAAATAAGTTTTAATTAGGTCCTATCCCAGCCTCAGATCCTGTGAATGAATCAGCCACATTCGGATATTAATTACTAAGGGTTTGTTGACGATGGGAAGTAATGACAGGCAAACATCAAAACACCCTACATTCAAGCTGCTGAGTTATGCTTTAATATTAAGATTGATCAAGTGCTGTAGTTACTCTTACTTACTGAATGTTGTAGAAATATGGACAATGTAATGTGCCCATGAAGCGGTCGAACTATAAACGAACTGGGTTGGGGGAGAATGGAAATTCAGAGATGAATACAGCTAAACACAAGTATGGTATAACAATCTGCAATTAATAAAACCTAACTGAATGAGATAAAGCGAGGCCTTTAAGAACACATTTCCAGGTTAAAAGAAAAAGCAGCGGCTGCAATATGGATTGCAAATAATTAGCTTCTGCGAAAAGAAGAGACATACTAAACACAGACACCATGTACATACCTTACAAAGACCTCCATCATAACACAGGTGAAAATGAAATGGGACTTATCCAAAATCAGATAAGATCAATAAATATATAAAATGAAATAATAAAATACGAAAAAAATGTACCATAGGTCGAAAGGGACGGCCGACGTTTCGATTCTAGGAATCTTTGTCAAGGACAGGACAACACAAACAGTTAAGAAAACGAACTAACAAAAAAAAACATAAAACACACACACACACACACACACACACACACACACACACACACACACACACACACACACAATGAAATAGGCACACCTACTAGGTTCTCATGTGGGAGCAGAAATGGTGGTCAAATGAGCTCTTTTTGCTACACTGTTTACGCAAAGTTAGGCTGCCAGAGGGCCAGGTAGGATGTGTGCTGCCAAAGACATGTGACCAGTCCGATATGAATATCTAGAAGTGTGTGGTTAGTTAGGTATGCAAAGGGAGGACAGCATAGTTGCAAACAATTTAAACAGTTAGATATAAATTAATAGAGGCGTGTGAACAGTTAGATATGAAAATATAGAGGGAAGATGGCATAGTTATACAGTGGCGTCCACAACAGTAAACATACCTGCTGGATGGAAGCACCCCAGAGAGTTTATTAATTGGATTTCAATTTTGAGCCCAATGGAGCTGTTGGGGAAGCAAGGTTTCACTGCAGTGACACAAACTCCGTCGACTCCATTATGTTTGGAGAAATTAAAATGGTTTGGGACAAGTGTGTCACCTTCCTGATTAATATCTCTGAGATGTTAAATAAAGCGGCCGACAAAGGCGTCTGCCAGTTTGACCAATATATTACATGTCACATCGTTTGCAGATGATAGCATATATAAGATTGCGGGATATGCAAGTAAAAGAATCTTTCAAAGAAAAATGCCCAGGCGGAATGTAATCGCCGGTGTCTGAAAAACGTTTGGGCATGTCAGTCACTTATTACGGTAGCATTTAAATTTGCCCACAGATGAAGTCTCTTTAGGGAGGCGACTATGCACAAGGTGGTCCCTGAGGCTCTTGTTTCGGTGGAAAATTACCCGAGGGCCATTAGAGAACACCTCACGAGTGGTTCGATCTGATTCTAGGATAGACCAGTGTCGGAGAACAATATGCTTGATGGCATAGGCATGTTGGTGAGAGGTGAGGATCAGCTTAGGCTCATTATTAGGAAGGAGGTCGCGTTTTCGTGTCCAGGTTAAAGAATGTGCTGAAGGGAAAAGAAAGTATGTTGAAGGAAATATGCATTGGGAGGAGGGACGTTACATATGATTAGACGACTTCAAGAGATGGTCTGGACGATACAGCGTGTTGTTGTCAATGATCTCACAGGCCAGAGACTTTTTGAGAATCATGACAGCCAAAATGGTAATCAAACCGTATGATCAACTATATCATTACTATAAATTATATCATCATGTCTGGTCACGTAATTCTATTACTCGTTATTACGGAGTTAATCGTCAAACAGTCTAATATATTTTGGTATGGCAGGAAACGGGACAACTTATCAAGATCTTGGCTTGTATTGAATTCTTAACAAACCAAATTTAGCGGAAACAAGCGTGCAGATGTTTGTATGTGATATGGTGATGTAACATTCTGTATTATGAACCTTATCATTAAGTCTTGTCAAACTAGTTGGCTATTATTCAGAAGTGCTGACTTACTGTTGGCGTTGATAGCTACTTTGTACGACTTCGGGTCTGTAGGATTGACACAATTCGTCAAGATTCGGGAAGTTAGTGTAGCAGACGGATTGCTGGTATTCTCTCAGAACTAGGAAAAAAGCATTGGACAAATTGCATTCCTAAAAGAGCAAAATGTTAGTTCAAAAACTGATATATTGGCGAAGAATAGCAACGAACACGTGTATGTGAAATTGCATTCAGTATATGATAGTTATATATTAAAGACATCTGCGCGGCAAATAAAAAAAAAAACAGATAATTAAGTAACATTCGCATATACAATCACACAGATCATACGAACGTGGTAAAATAACTAGTAGCAAAATTAACACAGGAACAACAAAAATATACACTTGAACAGAAAATATACAAAGATCGTAAGAAACATTAGAAACATGAATTAAGTCAAGCAAGGTGTGCCATCGTAAAGTTACATAAAATATTTACATAACAAAAAGAACACATAGAAATAACATTAATACATGACACATATATTACAACTAAAACATTATAGAATTAGCTAAAACGTAAATGGTATGTGTAACAGTAGTTGGGTAATTGGTGTTAGGTGGGAAAAGACTACAGCACGATTGAGCATCGAGATGGAATGAGAGGAGGGATGCTCAAGTCGTGACGTAGTTGGTTGTTAGGGAGGAGATTACATCTAGAGACAGAACTGGGAGGACGCCATATTAGGTCCAGGTGTCATCAAGAAGAAATAAACTATTTATAAAGAACCAATTGAGTCAGTTCGTCTTCACTGAGTTCGCATTGTTACATAAGCGAAATGGTGCCAAAGAACCAGGATGCTTAGTTGGAGATTGTCGCGGCGGGAGTCACAAACCACTATTTACGTCGACAATTAGAAGAAACTCGAAGAGCCAGCTGCACATTGTAAAAGGTCCTTGTTCTGCTCAAACCAAGTCCGGAGAACGAGGTATTTCAGCACGATTCTACACGCAAGTTTATCGTAAACTAAAGAAGTTAAGAAAGATGGCCAATATTGTTTGCGAGAATTACAGCAGCCAAAATTTTCAGCTGTACAGGCGGTACTTGTCAAGAAAAGCATGAAAACCAGTTTGCTATAACGGAGTGCGGTGCCTGCGAGTGTCATCATCCTGCTGAAAGTCGATCCAGTTTGGTCGTAGTGTCGAACGAACAAGAATTCTGCTGAAGATCGATTCCGGGTTATCATGCTACTGAAGGTCAATCCAGTCTGAGCATTGTTTCAGGTGAGCAAGACGTTTCTAATAACTTTATCAAGTTGAATACTCGCCTCCAACCAAAATTTCAGAGGTTACTCAAAAGAAACAAAAACTTTAGGACTTACGTGACTACAATTCAAGATTTTTCCATGTTGAGTTCGGACAACTTATGTCATCAAAACAAAATAATGGAAAAGACCATTAACAATCAGGACAGCAGCTAAGTGGCTCATTCTTTCATTGATTGGCCCATGTTTTGTTTGACGCAGTCAGACTATCTCTAGGCCGCTAGCTGATCCTTTTGGGCTCTGTTACCTCTGAGTCCTTCTCAAAACGTCGATGATGTACCCCACCCGGGGCGAAATCAGAAGCCAGAAATCTGGTAGGGACCCAACCAGGGGTTGAAGATATGGAGGCATCCTAAGAAGAGTAACTACCTGAAGAAACGGGATTCCTTGGAAGAAGAGACCACCTGAACTGCGCGATTGATTTCAGCTAACGCAAACTCCTAGCGTGTGAATTCTACTTGACAGCGAACATAGAGGAATACGGGAATACGTTTTTTTTTTGGCTCGAGAAAGAGAATAGCAGAGAATAGGGTAACCAGTAAACCTATTAACCAGTTGAACTTGCTGTAGAAGGTAATATTTCTTGTGTTGGTTGATTATAAGTGTGAAATTATTTGAAATTGTGATTGGTTGGTCTATACAATAATATTTCAGCATGACGGAACATGGTTCATTAGCACAAGTGTTGACGGGAGTGGGGACAGTGATAGATAGACTTAATACGGTCATGAAACAACAAGGAATGGCAACTGAAATTGTTAAGTTTAGTGGACAGGCCAGAGAGTTTAAGAAGTGGATAACTTCCATAGAAAAATATGCGTATTTGGTATCTGCATCAGATGAAGAGAAAATGAGACTTGCATATCAGGCAGCAACAGAACCGGTTTCACAGCATATTAGAAGAAAATTAGAGGCTAGAGTAGATGAGACATGGGAGCAGTTTAAAGACGACCTGGCACACAAATACGCGGAAATAACGGATCCACAACATGCGTTTTCGGTATTGAGACAGTCTAAACAAAATAGTGGAGAGACAGTGCAGTTGTTCAGCGATAGGTTGATTAACCTGGCTGAAGAGGCATTCTTGGGACAGAATGTACAAGGAGAAGAGGTGGAGAGGATGTTAGTCGGGATTTTTGTAGATGGCATAAAATCCGATGGACTGAAGTTTAAGTTGATGAGAGAAAACCCCGAGAGGTTGTCACAAGCTGTAGATATTGCAGTACAAGAAGAAAATTTGAGACGTAGGTTTAGATTGAGAACAGGACGAGAAATAGGAACTAGTCGAGAAGATAGAATTGAGGAGCCTATGGAGATAGGACAAACAAGGTTCGGATGGAATAGGAGAGGAGGTGTACAGACGTTACAAGGTAGTAATAGAAATGCTTATGATGAAAGGAGACAAATGAGGTATCCTACCAGTGAGACAGTAGGAAACACAAATAATACAAATATAGTCTGTTGGTTTTGTGGTCAACGCGGACACGGGTTTCGCTTTTGTGGTAACAGGCGTGTCCAGTCGAATACACCAAGTAGAAATGGCAATAACAGGTTAAATAGGAATGTTGAAGATGGACACAGAAATTTTACAGGCACAGGAACGCAGGGAAACGGGCGCCCTACCTATTAAATAGGACCTGTAGTAGGAGGGAAAATAATAAGGTCCCAAGGTTTAAAGAACATGTTAATAACAGGTATGGTAGAACGAACAGAGAATACTTTCAACTAGATGAAGTCAAACAGGTTACAGAAAATAAAACAGATTATAGCTCATGTATAATAGAAATAGGAAAGTATAGAATTCGTACATTAATTGATTCGGGAGCTCAGGTTAGTGTGGTAAAAGAAAGTTTTCTATACAAAATAGTGAGAAATTGTAGAATATTTAAGAGTCATAATAATCTTCACTCTATTACAGGACAGAATTTACAAGTAATTGGACAAACAATGATAAATTTTAAGTTAGGAGGGGTCAACGTAAGACATCTTTTTCATGTAGTGAAGGATTTAAATAGAAACATGCTGATAGGAAGAGATTTTTTAATAAAGAATGGAGTAAGACTTTTCTTTGATTTACATAAATTAAAATTCAAGGACGTCTATGTGGATATGGAAGAAGACATGCATATATCAGCACTAGTTAGAGTTAAGATGTCCACGACGTTAAAACCACAGTCGGTTAATTTGATACAGGCAAAGGTGAAGAGAAACCCATATTATGTGGCAGGAAACACAGTCAGAATCACTGAGTTGCAAGAGGAAGTAATTGATGAGCCTGGTTTGGAAGTTCCGGATGGAATAATAGAGTTAGATAAACATTTAACTTTTCCAGTGATGGTTATTAATAACACAGGTAGAGAAATTAAATTATACAGAGGATGTGTAGTAGCTAAACTGGAACATAACATTAGTGATATATTGGCAACTGATAGAGTAGAAATGCCGGGAGCAAACTATTCACAAACTTCTAGTGAAATAGTTAATAACAGACGCGGACGCGGAAGTAGAGGAAACGCACAAATGGATGAGTTGATCCATCCATTCAGAAGAAATACAGCCCAAATACATTCACTAGATAAAAAGACAAGGGAACAAGAATTGTTGCCACAGTTAAAGGCTCCACCAGAAAATAAAAAAGTATTGGAACAACTTATAAAAGAAAATCAAGATGTATTTGCAATTAATGATTTAGAATTGGGAAGGACAAAAACAGTTACAATGGAAATAGATACGGGAGACCATCCGCCAATTAGTTTAAAACCATATAGAACTCCCTTAAGAAATAGAGAAATTGTCGAAAAAGCAATAGAAGATATGTTGAAAGCAGGAATAATCACAAGATCAAAGTCAGAGTGGTCATCTCCGATTGTAATTGTGGCAAAACCTGACGGTTCAAGTCGGTTCTGCTGCGACTATCGGGCGTTGAACAAAATCACCAAGAATGTAGCGTACCCATTGCCGGTGATTGATGACATTTTAGGGTTGCTTAATGGCTCTACATTTTTTACAACACTAGACGCAAGATCAAGGTTCTGGTGTATCCCGATGTCGGCAGACGCGCAAAAGAAGAGTGCTTTCTGTACTCATATGGGTTCTTATGAATTTTTACGAATGCCATTCGGGGTTCGGACGGCTCCATCTCACTACATGCTGTTAATAAATGAAGTACTAGAGGGTATGCAAAAGTTTGCCCTAGCATACATAGAGGATATTCTTATCTTTACGGCAGGCGATGTGCAAGATCACTTAAAACATGTAAGGTTAGTTTTTGACAGATTAAGAGTACATGATGTTAAATTAAAGCTTAGTAAATGTGAGTTTTTAAAAACAGAAACAAAATATTTGGGATATATTATAAATAGAGACGGAATTAAACCAGACCAAGACAAGATAAAGGTTATTAAAGAATTACCTCCTCCAACTAACGTGAAAGAAGTGCGTGCGTTTATAGGAACTTGTGGGTTTTATAGGCGGTTCATTCCAGCGTTTTCAAAGATAGCAGAACCAATTACTAATTTAACGGGCAAATACGCTAGATTTAAGTGGGATGATGAGTGTCAAAAAGCATTCGATTTTTTAAAAAACAGTTTAACAGTGGTACCGCTGTTGACGCATCCAGATTTGAATAAACAGTTAATACTATATACAGATGCTTCTGATAATGCTATAGGAGCGTGTTTGGTTCAGCCATATGAAGGAAAAGAGTCTGGAATAAAAGGGGTTAAAAATGAAAGGCCAATTTATTTCTTGTCTCATAAGCTTAGCAGGTCACAACGAAAATGGACTACTATTGAGAAGGAGGCTTATGCAATACACTACGCTCTTCAGAAACTAGATTATTACTTACATAATGCAAATTTTGTTATTAGAACTGACCATATGCCTTTAAAGTCTTTTTTAGAAGCTCCAGTGCAGAACAGGAAAATAAAGATCTGGGCGTTGAATCTACAGGGGTACAATGCCAGAGTGGAATATATTCCAGGTAGGATTAACACGTGTGCTGACTTATTATCTAGGATCCCCTACCCACAGTCGTCAGGTGACACAGAAGATGACGGAGAACCAGAGATCCACGACCGAAACTGGCAAGTAAATATTTTAGATTCTGCCATAATAAATAGAGAAGAATTTGAGAGTTTACCATCGGATCATGAGGCTGAACATAGAGTGGAAGAAGACCCACATTTAGCACAATTTAGTATGAAAGAAGAACAAGAATTAGATCCAAAAGTCTTACAAATAAAACAGAAGTTAAAAGAAAAGGAGGAGAACAAATATAAGAAAAATTATTTAGTGTTACAAGAAGACGACCAGTTATATTACATGTGTGAAAGGAATGAACAGCTAAGGAAATATATTCCAAAACATTTGGAAAGTGAAGTTTTAAAAGCATATCATGATGAGAATGGTCATCTCGGTCGTGATAAATTGGTGAAAGCACTTACGAGTAAATATTATAGGCCGAATTTATTTAGATCTGCTTGCAAATATGTGGATACGTGTGAAAGATGCAGATTAAGGAATATGAAAACAATTAAGTGTCCTTTACAAGATACAGATATTCCTCAGTTTTCTATGCAGAAAATTAGTTTAGATATATCGAGTCCTCACCCTAGAACATTGTCAGGGAACGTGTATTTAATTCATATAGTAGACGTCTACAGCCTTTGGCCGGAAGTTTATGCAATCCCAGATAAGAGCGCTGATACTGTCATTAATATTTTTTTACAGGAGTTCGTACCAAGATTTAGTTGTCCACAGGTTATTCTCACGGATAATGGTAGAGAATTTGTGAATAAGAAATTTGAAAAATTGTTGAAAGATTTAAATATAAAACATGTAAAGACCTCATACTATAGACCTTCTTCAAATGCTAGGAACGAACGACAACATAGGACATTATACGATATTATAGCAAAGATTGTGGATGAACATGAAAAAGACTGGGATTTATTTTTAGGACCAGCACTTAGCGCCATACGCACAAATCAAAATGAGAGCACAGGCTTTTCACCATTTTATTTAATACACGGGAGAGAACCAATACTACCAATAGATAATCTGTTAAAACCAAGACGGAAGTATATGGGAGAAGACTTTCAGGAGACCATTATACAAGAAATGCATAAAGCACACATGAGGTTGAAGAATAATATAGTTAAAGCTAGAGAAAGACAGAAAAAGTACAAAAACCTGAATACAAAGTTACAGGAGTTTAAAGTAGGAGATAGAGTTTATTACAAAAAGCATAGAAGGAACTCTAAGTTTGATGATCGTTGGATCCCAGGTTATTATGTTATAGAAAGGCTAGGAAATGTGTCGTATAGTATCAAGAACCAGGTGACGGGACATGTGGCAAGGGCACACGTGGAACACTTAAGAAGAGATGATGATGAGAAGGAAAATAATAATTATAATAATAATTATTATTCAGACACCGGATACTTAGATGAACGAGTCATCAGGGGGACTACAATAACCCCAGCTTTTAGAAAAGATCCAGGTTACGATGATACTCAAGAACAGACAATACCGAAAACGATAGTAGGAGAAAAGTTTAATGAGAGTCATTGTGATAGTATAGAATCTATGGAAGAGGAAATAAGGGCTCCATTTAAGAATACTAGACAAGCAACAAAAAGAAGAATGGATAAACAAAGAGAAAGAGAAGTGAAAAGACAGAGGAGAATTAGAGAGTATTCAACAAGCGGTGAAGATATGCCTTTACTGGAAAGGTCCTTAAGAAATAATGATAGACAAATTAGATGGGATATTGAACGGAAGAGATTAGCGGCTGCTAACGAGAGACATACAGATGAAGAAGAAGAAATGGATGAGAAGTCAGAGTCAATTAGTAGTATGGAGGAAGATGATAGGTTATACGGGGAGGAGGATATTGATGTAGAGATAGCATTGATACAGAGAAACTTGGAGTTGTTGAAGAAGTGGAAACGTAAGAGATAAAATGATAGAGAATATTGCAGATAGCAAGATGTAAGTTTCAGGCTTTAAAGAAAGAGATACTTGATGAAATGTGTGAGACGGTGGAAATGGAAAAGGCTTCTGTTGATACTTTTTATAAATGATCTGGAGGAGTAGTCAAGCAATGGATGTAGGTTCGACTGAGGTATATATATATTTTTTCTCTCAGTGACGGAATTTCTGGTTGATATTATGTTTTGGTTTCTTATTGGATGGATAAGTTAGTCAATGGTACAGCAGGTAGATGTACTATATAGTAAATATACAAGTTTTTATTGGTGCTAGGAATACCGTGGTGTATGGTAATGGTTAAGTAGTTATGGGAATATGTCCACGAGAAGCAATTGGGGTGTAGATAATACGGCCATTGTTAGTTAAAGACTTGTATGAAAAGAACAGATATTGTTTTAAGTTAGAATTTGGTCTGTAAATAACAGATATAGATATATATAGACCTGGCGGTGAATTGTTTCAGTTTCTTGCTTATAAAAACAATGGAGTGACTTGAGTGAATATACATGACTTACGTTGATTCGTATAGGAGGAAAATTTTGCTTGGTTACTTTAAGTAGCTAATTCTATGTGAATTATAATTTTTTTTTTGAAGAACTTCTCTTTAGCGAGAAGACACTTGTTTTATTGAGTCTGAGTTTGAAATGCCTCATATATAATATGTTTTTTTTGTGCTTGATTTAATCCTTTGAAATGATTCTTATAATTTGATTTTGGAATTTTAGGGTTGTTTTGTTCATAAAATACAAACTATTGGTCCATAAAAGAGACCAGTGGTGTTAGGTAGACTAGGATATTTCCTTTTGAGTTAATAAGATACATGTTATATTGTTTTAAAATGTGTTTTTCTTTGATTGAGTTGGGGGGGGGGGGGTATAATAATTGGTTTGGATTTTGTTTAATTAAGTAGTTTTGTGTATTAGATTACCTCGTTATATATTTAATTAAGTAAATTTAATTTTTTTGAATAGTTATGGTGTTGGCTGGAATAAGGAAAATAGATGAAGGCTAACAGAAGGACACATACTGAGGGCTAATAGAGAGACATATAGATAGTCGGCATGAAGAGGTTCTTATGGATATGAAGTATTAGAAAATAGGAGCTGCATTAAAGTCAGCATTATAGGAAGAAAAAGCTGTGAATGGCAGCATATAAGCGGGAGTGTTTCTATAAATATTATGGGATGTGAGGGGGAAAGATATAGGAGCTGGGAAATACCAGCGTTTATTGAATTAAAAATGTTCATGGAATATGAACATTGGCTTGTGGTAAAGGATGAGGTAACGGAAATATAGACAAGATTGTGGATGGCAATATAAATGTTGAATATATAAATGTTGAGAAAACTTATGTCAACTTGATTTATAGAGAACAAAGATCTATTTCATAAGATGTATTTTAAAAAATTGTTGTACAAAATTTTTTTTTTTATTGGCAAGGGAGGTAAATGTGATTGTGTGGACTATGCATTACTTTATGTAAATGTGATCATGTTGACTTTTCATCCTTTATGCTTGTCACTGGGTGCGCACCCCTTCTTTACTTTTTCTAAATACGTTGTTTCTACGTTATTTCTGTTTGTCCTGTGTTGTGAAAGAGTGAGGGATTTCATAATACCATGTGTACAATAACGATTATACCAGCTATTATTCTTATGATATGTATATTTGATACAGGAACTTGAGGAGCCAAGAAAGAGCCAGAAATATATATAGTGGATTAC